>JAOVYX010006379.1:0-36617 GCA_035668315.1 Drosera spatulata | reverse complement strand
CCATAGAGGATTAAACCTACAACCCAGACATCCTTGACGGGTGTACAACACCAATGGGTCAAAATCATACATACAACAACAGATTTTCGACCTAGCATCAACCCTCTAATTTGATGTCAAATTCTCAGCCTAGGTGACTATAAGCAAAGGTGGGTCTTGTCCTAAACTCATAACACAGTTGACAACGTGATCCATTACTCGAGTTATAACATTTGGTGCAACATACCTTATCTTTAATGCTTCAAGTAGCAGCATTTTGTTCAAGAAATGAAAACCCAACATCTAGCTAATAAAGAGCAGCTATCTCAGGACCATAGACCAGTAGTCACTGGACCATCTCCATGTCCTACAACTTATCTCAACAACATCGATTTCCTACACCCCACATTCTGAATCCAAAGGAAAAACAATCAACATACCCACATAATCTCGTCGTGTACAAGTACAAGGTGTGGGGGAGGGCGGTAAAGTATGCAATTCCCTATTATTCACTTATTAACAAAGAGACTGTTTCTCCATGCATGAGGTGTATCCCCCGACCACATGATCAGGGGAAAAGGTTACTTAATACTTACCACTAAACTAACCTTACTTGACCCCACATTCGAAATCAATGCCCACGAATCCCTATTCTATGATGCTCTAAGGGTATGATATTCAATTTTAGTTCCATAAGTAACAGTAGAATCTTGATTCTGACTATCTTAAGTGAAATAGGGTTTGTGAGAATCAATACCTGCCAGCAAAGACTACCAGGGACCTCTTGGGAGTGTGATTCAAGCTATCTGCATTGATTGGATTCAAGCCAGCAATGACGATTTCGAGCACTGAGTTCCGCTCAATCGAAACGAATAGGACTAGCCAACTCGAGTCTCCAGCTGGTGGTTTCCCCTCAATGACTGCCTTCTTGTCCCCTTCCGTTCGGAAAGATATCAGTGTTCTTCACGGGCATTGCCGGGCCCGCTCACCTCTGGTTTTCTGCGCTGCCCGCCGGCTGTCACAACTCGGATTTCCAGATCTTCTGTTAGCTGAGCGTTGTTCGGAAGATCCACGACGACGACTTCGTTTCGAGCAATTAGTGGGTTTTTCCTCTGTGGCATTTCGTCGAACAACATGAGCCTCAGGTTGATCAAACGGAGCACGCATTTGGGTGTTTGTGAAGAAAAATGAAATTACAATCTTTGAACATGTACGAGGGAACAATCTTTGACATATTTTCCAAGATCATGTACAATTCGTCATTTCTTTTCTTTTCTTTTTTCCCTTTCTCTCGGCATATGAGGGTGCTGCTCATAGTTATAACTCGGACGGTGATCGATCGGAGATCCTGGGGTCATTTGGTCGTTGATTCAATGGTTAAATCGATTTATATTATTTTTAATTTTTAAAAAAACAATATAGATATTATATTTGATATATTTTTAATAAATATACATATTTATAGATTTTATATATGTGTTTCTTTAAAAAATGACCTTAATATATACGTTAGTTTTATTGATTAAAAAAATATATTTTTTCTAATTATTTTTTTAAATCCGATTCGACCGATCGGGTTTGACCGGTCAATTGCTAATCCATCTTCAACTGGTTCGACCGACCGGGTCGAACCTGATAACTTTGGTGCTGCTTTACTTAAATCTCTTATGTGTAAAATAACATATTACGGACAGAATTAATATTCTGTAAATATTCTAGTTACTCTTAGCGCAATAATTTTCTATTTGTTTGCATCCTCATTTAGTTAGTTTTCTATTGATGAGAAATGACTTAGTGTATTTATTGTATCTTTTTTGTGAATAATGAACACAATTATTCTCCTCATATTTTCTCATAACAATTTGATCCATGATGATATTTTGAATTATGAAATTTGTATTGTATCTATCAGACAAGGTTTTGCGAAGTAGGTATATTGCATTTGATTTCCTAAGATCTCTCACTTTGAGATTTGTCCACGACCATAGAGCACGTTCCGTACTAATTTGTAAAGGTCTACGGTCATTGTCAATAAAAAGTGTCGTATTGATTTATCCATTGGTCATTACAAATCATGTACTCATTTTTATCACACACTATTTTCGATCAGATGCAAAGTTATGAGTCTTACTAGTAATTCGAGTTATTCTTCAACTGCATTCAATCAACCATTGGCTCTCATAACAATTCGTAAGGACATTAAATAGAAGCTCGTGCACTATAGATATGCATGTGATGTCCGATCGAACATATAACTAAAGTCATCATATATGAAATTACAGGTTTGCATGATTCTTGTTAGATGAATTGTTACCTATATGAATCACAAATGTATTAGCGTGAACAAGGACTTAAGAGCGAGCACTTGCTAGTAGCTTTCAAGGTGAAGTTGATAAAAACAAAAACCATGTGATGATGAATCAATTTAAGATTTGGATTCGTGGTGACTAGAGAATGCGAATGTCTGTACGATTTTAGTAGAATCTTTTGATTAAATTCGTGTCGGAATTTCATAAATATGGGTTACTCTTTTTCTATGAGCATAAGTTACATTTCAAAAGTATTCAAAAGATGAAAGGAAAAAAGAAAAAGAACACAGTCCATGGTACAAAAAGAGTGTGTTTGTAGTGTACTATTAGGCTTTGTATTCCTAGTATTTGCTCGCATTCTGGGATTGTAGAATCTTTGTTGATTCTTATTGCAATAATTTGGTGCTCCCTTTTGTGAACAACATGTCATGTGAGTAGGTGCTAGATTTACTTTTGACATCAAGTGTATAACATTGATGATTCTTTGATATCACGGCGGATCTTGTGCAGTTGAGTGTTCTACATTAGAACATGAGATGATGCATGTTAGCTAGTTTAATCGTAGGACGATGTGCTGCAAACTGAGCTTATTGCACCAATCAGATTTTGCACAGCGTAAAACGAAAGTGATGACTATAATGAAACCACTTGTTCGAAAGCTATATAGTTTTAGCAAGTTATTCGTTGTCGAGTGTTTGACGATGATATTACCCGATCAGAATTCTAAATATAAAATAGAAAACACATTAAATATGGTCATATACTAGTAAATTATGAACTCCTGACTGCACAATGACTGTCATGTTGCTATCCTGCTGTATGAGAACATATCGCCTTGGAATTTCACCTATAGTTTCTCGATCCTTCCACGAAACCTAATCCGTCTTAATACATGACACAATATATCCGGTTCATAATCCCTCGTGCTCACGCGCGCAAACATAAAACCATAAGCAAAGAACCAGCTGTGAATCTCTGGTCCCTGCTTGTCTTCACTTTGCAATGAAGAAGCCAACTATCAGCTTTCACTTTTATCATCAAGTTGTCTGCTTTGGTTTCTTTCCAGTGCAGCAAATGAGGCTTTGATGTCCGAACCAAAATGTGATAAACAAGCAAATCATGGCCCCAACCTTGCCAGATTCATCCCTCAACAAAATCTGACATGTCATTTGTCATTAGACCCTCTCTGCTTTTGCTAATACTAAACGTGCAAGGATCGCGTTACAATCAATTAAAACATAGACAAAAGTGCATCGCGTTGTATTGTATTGCATGGGCTTTATTGACTATTAAGTTTAGTTCAACTCAAATTCGCCAACCTCGACTTTGCTGGCGTGTTCATCCCAGGGACCTATATAAGTTGTCCTGACTTCATTTTTGTTGAGGCATCACCAAGCAAAGCATTCTTCTCTACATAGAGTCGTCCTACAACTCCTAGTGTAACACAGTCGAACTTGGATTAAAACATGATCAGCCCGATGAAGATCATGAAGATGGAAAAGAAGTGGCAGAAGTTTGCTTCGGCAAGCAAGAAAAAGATGTCGATACTCCCAAGGACTAACAGTACTGGTTCCAATTCTGGTGGATGCAATTCACCCGTGGCTAACAGGGGCCACTTTGTAGCTTACACAACAGACGAGGTGCGGTTCATGATCCCATTGGCGTATCTCAAGACAAAGAGTTTCGAGGAGCTCTTTGAGATGGCGGAGGAGGAGTTTGGAATACCAAGCAATGGGCCTATAACACTGCCTTGTGATTCGGTGTTCTTGGAGCGCACAATCTCCATGATCAGGAGACCAACGAGGGTGGCTAGTGATTACGAAAGAGCATCGCTCCTGTCATTAGACAGCTTCCATTGCTCCAAGTCGTCGTACCTTGATCAAGAATATGGCAACCAAGAGTTGCTCATATGTGGCTTGTAGGTCCTGTATAAATACTTGTTTTATTTGTAGTTGAATACAGCCTTTTTGTCCTAATATGACGTTGGGATGTGTTATTATCGGATTATGCGATCGGATTAGAGAAAATGCAAGCAAACAGTCTTCTGTAAATAGATCTTTGGAAAACTATGTAGGCACTGATTAACATATTTTGCACCAGCGCAAGTTTAACATGTTCATATGTCATGCGTTTTTGAAAAGTTCCTACAAAGACTTACTGAGTGCTCATAAGTCGGTTTTGCCAAACATATACGATCGTACATTCAAGTCATGAAACAGAATTAGATTCCAAGAAACTTTTTACTTTCTAACCAAAAACCGACTTGCTTTAATAAAGCAGAAACTCTAATTTCTAAACTTATGATAGCTTACCTCGATAAATTTATCAGAGGTTTTTTTGTTTCCCAGGTTCAAGTAACCTATGTTAGCGGATTGCTTACTAGAACTATAACAAGTAGGACCCCTCTATATTTCTCCTTGAGTACTTTGACATGTTTCATTTCCTCGGCGCCTATGCTTGACTTCATATACTACTTTCTTCCAGTCAAGTACTCGCTATTATAAAATAGCACCAGACGACTAGAGATAATATTTAGTCGTGAGCCATTCAGCGTTGAGTTTAACGGACCACCACAGCTCGGCCAGGCCTGATTGGCGTGCTGACCAAGGACTTGTGTAATAAACCACATTATCATCACTAATACGTAAACTTGCTGACATTAGACAATCTATGTCATAGATTCCGTGATTCACTACTGAATGATCACAAGTTATTAAATGCGTTGCTACTTCGATTATAAAAGCGATTGCATATAAGTAATGCAATCTGCGTATCGTAATGAGCAGTGAATATTATAGATATATAAAAGGGCCATATTTCTCAAAAATCAAGTGTACCTCTCCTACAAACCGAAAGTATAATCTGTTCTCGAAAAGGGTTAGCTATGGAGTTCAGGCATCTTAGCTTATCTAATAGTATGAGGGTTCAACCAATAGAGGAGGCAACTCCTCCTAGGGAGACGCTGAATATGGAGAGTGTGATGGAGGGAGTGATCGTGAAGGAGTCTAATCCGCAGGAGGCATGGCTCCCGATCACAGAGTCGAGGAATGGAAATTTGTTTACTTGCATCTTTCATCTTCTTGCTTCAGGAATCGGAATACAAGCTCTTCTGCTTCCTGTCGCATTTGCGCAACTTGGATGGTATGAGTCCTCTACATATGCTTCTTCTCCTACACTTTTACCATTGTTAGTATTTGTATGATCATGCTTGATTTCTCTAGTTGTAATCATTTTTTATTGTCGAGAAACCGATTCTGTTATAAGTTCCAACCTATTAGGGTTTATCTATGTATATCGACTTGTTTCTTAACATGCTCTATCCACGTCAATGCACTCGAATTTTGCGATCAATGACCTTTCGCATCTCTTTTCATGTTCCTGTTTCCTTTTTGCCGGATTCACATACCCTATGCGTTTGGTCTTCAATGACTTTGCTCACTGGTTAATTTTTCCAACCAGGACCATATGTTGTACGTTTATTATGCACATTACACGATTCTTACATTCGCCTACTGCAAAGATTTCAACAGAACATAAATGGCATGCCATGACTATATGTAGACTGAATTTAGAGTTCGGAACAGCGATGTTGAATCTGCATATAGGGATTGAATTTGCATCAGAAAAAAATGCTTTGACCTAAACTCTTCCTAATTTTTATTACAGGGCATGGGGAATCATATGTTTATCAATAGCCTTTACATGGCAACTCTACACCAATTGGCTCCTTGTTCAACTACACGAATCCTCGTCGGGAGCACGTTACAGCAGATACCTCCAGCTCGCAATAGTCTCATTCGGTCCGTTACACACCTTAAACATCCTTGTTCTCATTTATTTGCATTCCAGTCTGACATTGCATTGATCTTGTATTCCGGTAGGTCCAAGACTTGGGAAATTGCTATGTTTATTTTCTGTTATGTATCTATCGGGAGGGACATGCACCACCTTTATTATAACAACCGGCTCAATCATCAAGAAGTTGTTGCAAATCGTTTGTGATGATGGCACCCGGTGCAATCCTAATGCATTATCTGCCACGGAGTTGTACCTGATATTTGTGTGTGTCGCCATCATGATAGCTCGTCTCCCTAACTTCAACTCTGTAGCTTGGGTGTCCTTAATAGGCGCTGTCACGGCAATAGTCTACACTTCCATGATCTGGACCGTGCCCTTGACCAAGAATAGGCCGGTTCACACATCCTACACCAAACCTGAAGAAATGGAGTCCGATGCAGGTCGAGCAATGAGCATCGTTGGAGCACTTGGGATCATCGCCCTTGCGTTCAGAGGGCACAATCTTGTCGTCGAGATACAGGTAGTTTTAAGTCTTTTCACCTGTTTTCATGATTTTACCTTAGGCTTTCCTCTTGTTTTCTCAAGTTAATGGAACTCAATGCATAGGGGACTCTACCGTCAAGCGTGACGCATCCACCCAGTAAAACGATGTGGAGAGCAATGACTACATCATATATCGTCGTAGCTTTGTGCGTATTTTCTATAGCAATTGGTGGATTCTGGGCATATGGTACCCAGGTATGCATCCAAGTCCTCTATTTCTTCCTGATACTGAATCAACAAGAAACTGACTTGTACAATATATATCTAATGATTTGATACGGAACTCGTGCCATAGAAATCATATCAAGTTGCCAAACCTTCACAATAGAACTCGATCCAAGCAATCTTACGCAGCCCGGCTCCTCATGTTAAGATATTTTGGACTCGTCAACATTGATCTGCACAGATCTAAAACATATTTTGAACAAACTATGCTCACATCTTAATTGAAAATGTATCGCTTACCTCCAAATCCAGCACTATACCCCCAAGGGGCCTTTACACAATCGAATCAATGCTTCAGATTCTAAAACAAACTGAATCAAATAAGACCAAATATACATAAAACAGAAACTTCAACGGGACAACTTTTTCTTATGTTGCTACTATTGCTACCTTGAATTACAGATCCCAACAAGAGGGATGCTCGAGGCACTGGTGGCGGACTTCCACGGTCACCGGAGCTTCAAGCCCCTGCTATGCATCATATACATCATGATCATAATCAACAACCTATGCTGCTACTCAATATACGCAATGCCAGTCTTCGACAACCTGGAGCTACGAGCCACGACCATCAGGAAAGCGCCATGCCCTTGGTGGCTAAGGACTTTGCTGAGACTCTTCTTCGGATGCATCACTTTCTTTATATCGGCAGCATTTCCTTTCTTGCCGGAGCTAAGTGCCCTGCTCGGAGGCATGACGATGCCACTGGCCTATGTTTATCCTTGTTTCATGTGGATCGCGATGAGTAGATCAAAACGGTATGGTCCGACGTGGTGTATCAGCTTGGTTCTTGGTTGCTTGGGTGCTTGTGTGAGTGTTTTAGTGGTTGCTTCAGCTATATGGGATTTGGTGAAGAAGGGCCTTCATGCCAACTTCTTTCATCCTAGGTGATGTGAATAATGTTTTGACGAAACGTTGGAGATGTAAGAGTTGTTAAAACATCTTTGTACGATCAAAGAGTTCATGTGTAAAAACACATAAAGCTATTAGGATTTTGGTTCGATCAAAGAGTCGCGTACGAGATATGAGATTCATGTGGAGACGCGTTGAACTTTTTTCTTGTTCCTTCGGGTTCATGGATTCATCAAAATGTTTGTAAACTTTACATACACAATATCCACCATTTTCTTTTTCAATATTTCAATCAATTTGCACAAAACTTAGGTCTTCAAAACTTAGGTCCGTATTCTCCGAGGATATCATCTCAAAGAACATGGACGCAGCATCCTTGATGAACTAACTAAACCTATGTGCCTTTGACCCAAAAAAAGTAACATTCGTCGAACACTACTCACTATTTAACATTATATTAGGATTTGAGAATAACGTGTAAACGGCTTTGACCGTTCCTTCTATCAAACGGTGGAGCGTGGCCCTCTGTTTCGTTTTGACCGTTCTTTCATGAAGGCAGCGGCCGCCCTCTGTTTCCCGCTCTCCGTCCTCCTCTACCTCTCCGTTAATCACGATTATCACATCAATCGCGTGAATCGTGATGTGCGCATGCCCGTTGTCGTGCGTGGCCAAATTCGCCTTGTTTGCGGCAGGGTGCTTTGTTTTGTTTATCTCGACGTGTGTGAGGATGATGACGATGGCGATCAACAAGAGGCTAAGGTTTAAGATGAAGGCGATGGTGGCGACAATGAGGATGTGTTTGGTTGTTCGGTTGGGGTGGTGGCGGGGAGTTATGGGGAGGGGATGAGGTGGTCGTCATGCTTGGGGTGGTCACCGTATAAAGCAAGGAACAATATCGTGATTCATATTCATAACAAGAAATGCATAGTTTATATTAGGATTAATACTATAGGAAAAAATTTCAAAAAATACAAAATAATAAAAATATTTTTCAAAGATATAAATTGGGAAAAGAATTTTCATCAGGTACAATTTTTCATTATCCCAAATCAAAACCGTCCAAACCCATCACTAGTAAACAACAATCACGACAAACAATCAAGTCGCAATGACCGAATTCATTCCACTTTCAAATCGACAACCAAAAATTATAATATCCCAAAATTTTGATACTAAATACATTATAAAATATAATGTTATTTAAACGTACGAAAAATAGAACAAATACGTGACGTTAAACATAATGTTATAACGGTGTAACGTATGTATTTAACAAATGTAAGTATTAAATATAACGCACGTAAGACGTTATAACGTTATAATACACGTATTTGAGCTAATAAAATACAGTTCCGTAAACTTTCGAAATTTGCAACGAAACAAATGTCACTAAGTTAGAAATAATTTTGTCTATTTGCAAGTTTATTTTTTTTTTGTCTATTTGCAAGTTTATTTTTTCATAAAATAATAGAACGAAATATGGATAAAAATAAACTGACAACAATCAAATGAGGGAGCGGATTGGAAATATTCAAATTTCCTCCCACCAATTCTCCTTTCATATTCACCATTCACGCCCTGTTGAAAATCTCCGCGCACGCCTCGCCCGTGAATCCCGCACACACATCTCCATCACCTCAGTCTCTCCATCACCAGATCACTTAGCCTTCATCCCTTTCCCTTCGCTTTCATCCTCTGCAAACCAAACACACATCCTCGCCAGCAAGCTCAGCTCACAGCCGCCCCAAACACCACCATAGCCATTGATCATGAACAAACCAAAAGCCTCACCACCTTCGGCTCACCATCAATCATCATCAACACCTATCTTCGACAGCAGCAACAGAGGCGACAAGGGCATGAAGCAAGGGGAGTTTGCCACATCAGAGGACAGAGGACAGCAGCAAACGAGACGAGGAACAACCGAACATTTAAGGTAACCGAATCCGACATCATGTCTTATCTACATTCCTGAATCTGACGTTGTTTGTGCACCTCTGAGATTTTGTGTATGCTGAAATGGAATCAAATATAGCATGTTATATGCCATAAAATTGATGCGTGGAGGATTTTCGTAAATGTTCGATGAAATGTCAGTGTTCCTGGCGAACCAGTACCGTCGCGCCCACGACAAACCTGATCGCGCCCGCGATGTGCATGGTCGCGTCCGCGACCTAGCAAAATTATCCAATTTCTGGAATTTAAACAGTCGCCCCCGCGACTCGGGTCACGCTCGCGACAGGGCTCTGTCCTGAGGACAAAACGCCCCAGCGCGTCAAACACCATTTTTTTTTTTCGTCATGAAGGATTAACCTAAACGTGTATATGTGATACATGAACCTTGCGTATAGAAAAATGGATATTAAATATGCATGTATGAACAACGTTAAAAGAAATCATCATAACGCATGCCTAAGAAAGCATTGAAACAAGTATAAATGAAATGCAAACCAACGATAAACACGTAAGCAAATATAAAGGCTGAGCACTGTACATGGTGCATGAACTGTCAAGTCATCTGTCGTACTCCTCTGAAAATGTGTTCGAGGTTGTACCCTATATTGTCGTGATCTCATCTGCTGAATCTATTGCGAAGAAAGTCGAACGTGATGTCCCTTCTTTAAAATCTTCATCGAATGTCAAGTAAAAGTCATCAAGACTGAACTCTAACCAATCTTCTTGAGTTATCGTCACGGATGAACTGAACTGGTTAGGGAACGTTGGGCACCCCCCTTCCTCTTAGCATGCATGCAGCGGTTTCAACACTGTACGTGGCGCGGCCACTGATTACTCTCTGCAGAAAGGCCTAAATCTATCCCAACGAGGGGCAAATAGAGCCCGTTGAAAACGCACTTTATCCTCTAAAGTGTAAGACGGCATACAATCTTGACACGTACGCATCGAATCGATGGATTCTTGTAACCCGATCGACGATTGACAAGTCTTGAATTCAGAGTCTGTCTATTGAAAACTCTCGAGTCATGGGCCCATGCTAAAAAAAATGAAGCATAAAAAACGTGAAATCATACAAATACTCATACGTAGAATGGCATACCTATTTTTCTAAAAAATATAAATATTTTGATGGTACTCATTGATTCATCATAGTCGGGGAAGTATCCTGCAAATGAGAGACATATACTCTAGGTTACTGAGTTTCATACTCAAGGGTTATGTATTCCGTTTGCAGGTGAGTTATCAGATGGTCAATGAGGACGTTAGTCGCCTTGTGCACTTTGGGGAGATATTGCGATGAAATCTGTAGTCATTTTGGATATGTAATAAATGCCATGTACTAATCATGTCGTCAAACTATGTAATTAAATAGCTTCCACACTATTATTGTAAAATAAATTATAATACCTGAACAGGTTGAACTGAAGCATCACAGGTATTTTTCTTGACTCTTGATACCTCTGGACCCGTTTGGCTTGGTCAGCCTTGTCATGAATCGGGTTCATGACGGCATAACGCAATGTGTCCTATCAGCGAAGTTCGGAACGTTACAACAACAAACTCAAATCTGCTGTTAAATCTAAACTCAAATCAAGGACCAACTTCGATTCATCACAACAAATTCAAGAGGCGTACTGAATTCATCATCAATTCCAAACGAAACAGGTGAAATTTATAATCTAGGGCTTGTTCTTCAAATTTGATAAAGAACACTGAATTCAATTGATATATACATCAACAAATCCATCAATTCAATCGATATAATTCGACATTTCCTATATTCGAATAAGTAATTATCGAGAAAAAAAAAGAACGCCTTTGGAACCAAAAACAGTATGTCGTGCCAAAACCCCGAGTTTGTTATGTGGTCGAACTCTAAATTCATTCTTCGATGTCATACTAATTCATAATATATCACAAAGAATGTTAATTATCACTGTTTTATTAAGACGCACCGTTTTGTATTGTCGAAGTATGAATGAGACGGACTGTTTGTCAATGACAAGGCGCACTGTATAATAATCAACTACATTAAATATTAATATCTTAACACGTACTGTTCATTAGTTGTAAATTAACGGACGCACTGTTTTAAAAACAAAGGCACAATGTTTCATAATTCAACAATGGCGCCCTGTTTCAATGCCAAAGACGCACTGGTCTAATTACTAAGGCGAACTGTTTTTATGCCAAAGTATATAAGCACTTTAATGACGCGCAGTATTTATTATTCAAGGACATAGATTATTAATTTATTAACACGTACTGTTTTGTTAACAAAGACGCACTGTTTGTTTATTTAACAATGCCGTACTGTCTTAAATGCAAAAATACACTATTTTTTTTCTATAAAAAAAATAGATTCTTAATATTTTTGTTTTCCCCTTTTGTATAATGAAACAGGAAAAATGGCACAACACAAAAGCAACTTGGCAGCCCTCATAAAGCTTTTGAAAAAGGAAAAGAAATTCTGATGCACAGACGAGCACAAAGTACAGCTCAAGAGAACGTCATTCTGGATATTTTTTGACACGATTCTGAAAAGGAATATTACTACATCAGATTGCAGAAAGAGTGATAAGTTCATTCGAGAGGTTATATCGAAGTACAACCAAAAAGACAGTTCATTCACTTTCGGAGACAAAAAACTTCAACATAGCGCCGTTAGATATCAAACTCATATTCGGAATTATTGACGGGACGGATGAAATAAGTGATGAGGACTTGAAAACAATCAATCCAAGTGAGTTCTTGGAAAGAAGATTCGCGGAAGAACGTAACCAACGAAAGAAACATGCAAGAGAATTGAGGACATCCAAGCTACGCGAAACAGTTATCGACACATCAAAAGGTCAAGAGCCGCATGACTATGAGGACACGCGAGACTGCTAGTGCTGTACGTCATGAACACGCTCTTTGTCTCCACATCGAAGGCACCAATAAACTGGGCGTATGCAAACTACGTGGCTGATATGGACAAATTGTGTGACTTCAACTAAACGTCGCACATCTACAACAAGAAATCTCTCAACGATAACATCAACGACGAGGTATACAAACCGGAATCAGTAAATGGATGGCTACTCACCATTCTGATAAACACTCTATACTATCACACTGTTTATTTCGATGAAGCCGCACTGAATTTATCCATATTTTTTTTTTTTTGTAAGACGCACTGTTTCAATTGATGAAGACGCACTGTTTATAAGTTTATGGTTTTTTTAAAGTAAGGGGCACTGTCTATAATATAAAGGGCGCACTGTTTTAATGTGCAGAGTTAGTTTTACTTCAGGCGTACTGTTTCTACACATAAGGTACATTGTTTGATGTTTATTGCTTATATTCATGGAAATTCACTTATCTAATGTAATTTTTTTTAAAAAAAATTACAATATTGGTTCTTGGAGAGGACTTTTATCGTTGAACCAAAAAAATCATCCTCGGAGATCATTCCGCGAGCTGTAAGGTGGCAACTCAACGATCTCCCGATATGGCTTAGGTGCAGCCATTGCACGATTTAAAGATGAGAAGGTAACTTAACTTTTTTTCTTGTAAACATACTGGTTTGTTTTTTATTTTATTCTTAAAATGTATAAGCTAACAACCCTTTTCTTTTCTTTTTTTGATAATTTGATTAAACAGCTCACACTAGATTCATTGCAACCATCCCTTCTCGAGAGACAAGTATAAAGGATGGAGTTGTTGGCACTCAAATGGCACCAAGAAGATGATGTCAACAACAATGTCGACAACTACGAATTTAAGGCGAGAAGCATAGATGACAAATCAAGCAGTTCAACGGAGACAAACCCCGAGATAGCATCTGATGATGCCCTAGCACGACATGTGGACCCAAAAAAGTTATCAATCCTCCAAACCATGAAGAACCAGATTCAGGATTTCAGCTTTGAAAATGTTATGCTCAATAAAAACAATCGAATAAACGCTGGCAGCAAATCAATTACTGAAGAATAAGGTAACATACTTCAAGCATGTTTTATATTTGATTGTTCAATTTTGATTTTTTTTTAATGATTATACTATTGACGCCTGTGAAAAATTAAGCAAGGTTGACGTGGCGATACAACACGCGGAGATGCAGTTGAGGAATCATAAAAAAACAATTGACGAATTATTATCAGAGAAAGACAAAGTAAGCATTTTTATTTTTTGAAAAAATCACAATGTTGACTGACGTACTGCATGTACTACATAAGGCGCACTGTTTGTTTATACCTGATGTGCTATTTGTTTAAAACTGGTGCCCTGCTTGTGTATACTCGACACACTGTTTGTTCAAAACAGACGCACTATTTGTTTAAAACTGGTGCACTGTTTCTTTTAAATTGTCACCTCTGTTTTGTTCAAATGACAAAATGTTTCACTTCTTATATGTTTTGAAGGTCATTTCATTGGAGATTGAATTGACTACAAAAAAATCAGAGTTGAGATGTTAAGCGAAACAGCAGTGGAGAAAGCGAAAGAAGGGGCGTCAGATTCAAATATACTGAACATCGAAGACTAGTTGAAACAAATACAACAACTGCAACAAGAACAACAAATGAACAACGCCAAGCCTAATTCTGAAACACAAGCTAGAGAACGAATGAAGAATGAGATGACTCATGCGACGGAGCTGATGATAAAACGCCATGAGGAGCGGAAAAAAATCAGAAAGGATCTGCTTGAAAAGGAAGAGGAAATCAAAAAACTACGAGACGAATTGGAAAAGAAAAAATAAACAGTTGCGCAAATACAAAATCTTATTCTTCGACAACAATTCCACTGTCAAGGAAGAAAAAAAGGAAGAAGATGACGACATACTTCAAATCAGTAGAGGAGATGAACTACTACAGTTCGACAATGAAGAAGAGGTTGATCAAAAATAAACAAAAAGGAAGAAAACAGGTCGTACTTCGGGATCAATGGTAAAGGAGATTTAAAAAAAAGGATCAAGAGGTAAAATGGTGAAGAAGGATGCGCTCAAAGTCACTCAGTGCATGACCGATGCTGCATGGAAAAAATACCCAAGTAAGTATTCTTGTAACACACTTAAATTTATATTATTTATACGTTTTGTTATATTTATCATTACTTAAAAAAGAAATATACACTAATTTAGGATAAAGC
This sequence comes from Drosera spatulata, assembly GCA_035668315.1. Taxonomy (NCBI): domain Eukaryota; kingdom Viridiplantae; phylum Streptophyta; class Magnoliopsida; order Caryophyllales; family Droseraceae; genus Drosera; species Drosera spatulata. The sequence continues at coordinate 21,822 of JAOVYX010006379.1, read as the reverse complement.
ATAATTGAAAACAGTGAGCCTGTAATTTCTCAAAGAGTGCATCTGTTTTGATTCAAACAAGGCACCTACTATATTTAAAACAGTGCGCCTGGTTTATTTTCATTTATCGTGCCTCCTACATAAAAATGAATAACAAAATAATATATTGATCTTACAAAAAAAGGGTCGTTTTGATACTCACCTACCCTGTGACGAAATTTAAGGGTGCCGTCGACATGCAAGACCTGCATTTAATTATAAATGATGGAGAATCGACGAACCATGCCATATCAAGCTTCTGTACGTTGATAATGGAAGAAGCATAATTGAAAGACCAGATAGCATTATATAAACGGAATGTTGGGTAAGAAATTACTCCCAATACTTATCTGAAATGTCTTTACTCCTTACATTTCAATAACAAATTCAACAAAACAAAAATTGATATTGGATTATGTAATGTGATGCAGCAAGATGTTCTAAAAAGAGGAATTGAGGCAGAAAACGCAATCATGAAGCCAATGAAGGAAAATAATCAACACCGATGGCATTTCTTCCCAATAAACTCATCCGGAGGAGCAAAGAGCGGGATTGCATACCATTGGACGTTGTTAGTGAGCGACAACGAAGAAAATACGTAGACCCATCACAACTCTAAAAAACAAAAAGTTGATTGTGCTAGGGATGTTGAGAAAATCGTAAGAAACAAATATTAATTGACACATACTATTGATGTTGTAAAATGAAGCATTATAATGTCAACTAATTTCTGTGCTGTTGAATATGCAGAAAGAATATATAGAAGAGTTCGATAAGAAAATGACAAGAAAACATGAAGGCAAACAAATAGTAAAAGAAGAAAAGGAGAAGTATAACACGAAATTGAACACCAAAAAGAAGGTTGAAACTCAAAACAATCTGAACTATGAAGCTGTATGTCAATAGATAGAACTGCTTGCAAATGGACAACCGGTTTCGGACATTCTATCTTGGAAGAAATACGACGATGCACAACAAAAAAGACCAAGACTTTGATTTCACGATATGAATTCAAAAAGCTTGCAAAGGAGGAGGATGAAGAAGAACAAGACAAAAACATGTTCGAGTGATGTATATTTTGACGATTTGTACAAACAATATCTTTTACAATTAAAAAGTTAATTAGTTGTCTGCATCTCTAATATCGTGTTTATTTATCATTTTCTCATTAAAATGAACAAATGCACTGTTTAAGTTATTATAAGACGTACTGTTTAAAATAAACAGGGCGTCTAGTTTATTGCAAACAGTACGCCTTGTGTTTTTCTTTTTTTTAAAAAAAAAAAAAAGAACAAAGCATAATCAATGAATAAATACAAAATAGTTCAAATAATAATATTTGAGTAGAAATACAAATGCAATTGACAAACTAAAAACACCCTTGGATTTGTTAGCATCATCAAAATACTTAGGCACACTGATTAGATTATAAAGGTACACAGTTTCATTTAAAGAATGTGCCTGTATTATCAAAACAGTGTGCCTATTGATATTTATTTATAAAAAAAAAAAAAAGAGAAACATAACAGTACACCAATGCATTATCAAAAATTGATAACATGATAGCCTTAAAAATGAAAAAATCATTACATAGTACCCAATATGAGATTTTTTTTTCCAAAAAAACAAATGAAAGAACCTAACATAGATAGAAAAATCTTTAAATGAGCTCTAGGCAATTTTGTCTGTTGTGATGTCCAATCTTATTTGGGCCTACCAGAAAGCCTGCTCGAAGAAGACGGGATCAATTCCATATCTACTAACGAAGTTATTTGGTCAATAACTGATGGAAGGGATATGATGGATGATAGCCTCATAGCTCTTCCTATAACTTTCAACAGAAAAATACGGATCGATCATATTGCTAACAGGTAAGGAAAACTTCATAATAACACAGTCCGCATGTAAACATGGAAAATCGTTTGTCTGCCACATACGACAAGAGCAACTCTTCTCTCTCACATTTACTAAGGCTGTTGGATCCGACATTATTTCAAAAATGAGCTCCGAAGATCTCTTCACCATAAAAACGCATGATTTCTTGAATAAATCAATGAAAGTCTCCAACATCCTGGGACATAAATCCCCATTCCATTGTTCTGCATCACTTCGACGATTGTTGAACTACTCCATTAACTTGACACGAATCTGATCCACTATCTGAATGATAGGAAGCTCCCTCACGCCCAAAAGCCAAGCATTGAATGACTCCGTAGTATTGGTCGTCATCTCGTCATAACGACAACCAATTGCAAAACTGATTGTCCACCTCTCATAAGGCATAAGTGAAGCCGTAAAATCTTTAGTTAGATTACCTCCTCTAGTCTGAAATTCATTCAACTTATCATAAAAATTAGTGACAGTTGGAGCATAGACGCAACTATGAAACTTATCAATCATACGCTGTATAATTGAAACAGAGGGCTTCAATAAAAATACAAAAAAAAAATTAATAAAAAAAATATATATATCCCTATTTGTATCTTTTCCAGTAGCTCCTAATATGACTCCATTGAAATCACTCTTCAAGAATATGACATCGAGGAAAAACAAAGATTTACAATGATTAAAAACGACGATGAAGCATAAAACGAAACAAATAGCCTGGAAAAACGATTTGATCCTTCTTCCGTGATAAGTGTAATATGACTTACTGGAGCGATACTAATAAGTGCCTGAATATATTGCTTCAACGTAGTTAATTTCAAAAACGATTCGGAAGAATCACCAGCAAGCATCATGTTCGCCTTCTTTAAGGTTTTTCATGACTTCTTATATGACAAATCTAAACCATAGTTGGTTTGAAAATAATTTCGGACCTGATCATTAAAATTAGGGTCGTAACGTACCATTTTCATAAGAGACTTAGCAAGCCATTCCGTCTTCATGGACTTCATTGAACCCGTCGAGAAAAACAGCTGTCCACAAGTGTGGACATTATTCAACTCCCTTATGAAAAATGATTTATTGTAAGAACACAATGAAGCCTTAACAAATCATTGACAACCATCATCTTTCTTAAAACAGATCGCATGAACCCTATCGTTCTCATTCCTCTTAAAACTATATCAAATCCAACTTCACTTGCATAAAGTATAAGAGACTTCCTGAACTGCTTTGCACATCAGGATAAACTTGACCAACATTCTGAATCAAATTTGACCAATGAGAAGAATGCAAGGGTTGATCACAATTGCTCGACGAACCAAAATCCAACTGAAGCAATGACTCACGCACAACATTATCATCAAAATCATCATTTATCTCAGAATGTTGATTATGTTTAGAAATTTTTGAGTCCCAGAAATCCGTGCACCTGTAGAAAAATCCAGACGCATTGAATCATTATAAAGTCGCACTGTTTGAAATTGTGACACACTGTTAGTACTCAGGCACATTTTTTCTTCAAACTGGCGCACTGTTTCATTTTCAGGATCTAAAACCACACTCGAACCACTACAATCCAAACCCATTCCTCTACACACAACATTCACATCAATTGATAATAAACAATGACATTTCGATAGCTCAAACAACATCATCAAATCCTCTTGATCATTCAACAAGAATCGTTCATGACCCGAAATTGAATAATACAAATTGAATTCATTCAATGAGGAGATTTTGAAACAATCTCGTACCTTTTCTACAACATATTTGAAATCAAAATCCGAATGGCATAAAAATGAACGAGATATCGAACCAAATCTATAAACAAAGATGATCTTCTCATCTATTACAAAAATATCGCAAATAATGATCAAGATGACGATGACGATGTCAAACAAATTTTGTTGTTGATAATGCTTTTTGTCATCGATTTCATTCACCAAAAAAAGAATGAAAAGGGAGACAGTAAAGGCAATAACTGCGCATTTGTTTGAGAAAAATGAAAAGTGTATGAAATGAGAAATATTTTATCGGTTATATCAAATAGAAATTATTTTGTAAAACATGTACCTGATGAAATTTTCTGAATATTATATTCCCCCGTCCTAATATACATGTAATATTTTAACTTTGCACATTATTCAACATATATTTTAAGAAGATTCATTTTTCAAATTAACAATATGATAAAATTATGATGCTATCACAATATCAAGATAGATAATTTAAATTTTTATTAATATTTTATAAAAAATAATATTTAATTATTTAACTATACGAATCTAAAATCAAATCGATATATAAACACTCAAATTATTAAGTTTATATGGAGACGAAGATACTGCAACAATTTGAGTCTAATTCATTTCAAGGAATTCACAAGCTCAAAAATATATCACCACCGTCTCCGCCATTTCCACCGCCGTCGACTCCCACTTACTCCTCCTCCGCCGCTGCCGCCTCCGCCGCTCCCCAGACCCTAACTATTCAAATGGAGCGCCGAAGCAGCCGCAGCAAACCAACTCAGTCTCCTCCTTCGCAGCCGCAGCGGAGAGGGAAAGTATTCGGCGGCTCAAATTCCGTGACCTTAGCGGAACTGGACGCGTCGAAGCTGATAGGAAGCATAATCGAGAAAGGAATTGACGAGAAAAGCGGACCTGTGGCTCCGTCTTCCGCTCCTCGACTCTCGGGGGTTCCCTTCCCCGTCGCTCGTCACCGCTCTCACGGACCGGTATAGATGCTGCTTGATTTGCGATATGTTTTGTTTCGTTCGTGTGTGGTGATGTGAATTGGTGAAGAGTGGGAAGTGGCTGGTGTGTTGGTTTAGGGTTTAGGCGATGGTAAGATGTGATTAATATAAAAAAAGGGGTTGATTCACTTGGATTTATGTTTGTGTTGAATTTTTATGAAATTTGATGATGAAATAATACTTTTATAGTGATGGTAGGGTTTATTATACTAGCAATTGTGGGAGGATGCTTGTGTACTGTAGTGGAAGATGCTTGTTTTGTTGTTTTTTTAGGTGAAAATGTTACTAGGGTATGTTATCTATATTTTTGTATGGTCCAAATAGGCAAGTGTTGCTTATATTATCGGACGGAGGGAGTATAAGTTAGTGGGCATTTGGACTGATGATGGAAATAACTGATTTGTGAATCGTGCCATTGTTGAGAGTACATGTGAGTTGGTGGTTACTGTATGGATCACGGAGAAAGAGATAGTAGCATATGTGTGTGGATAATCTATAATTTACTACTATTAGCTAAGGCTTTTGGGTTGCAGATAGGATGAATTCACACATTTGTGCTAGTTATGCATGTCTGGGGAATCAGAATCCCTTGTTAAGCTCTTTTTGGGCGCTTATAGTGTTGTTCGTATTTTAATTCTTGACATAACAGCCGCATGAAATAACATGTAGTTTTAATTCTCAAGAATTTGTTCCAAGTGGAAACCTTTGGTTTTGAGTAGATAAGTAGTAGGTAAGACTGGAAATCAAGGCATTGTCTTTTCCCTCTTGATGGCTCTAAAATTCGAGCTTAAGTTTGTGGATGATCAGGTATTCATATGAGTGCATCTTGGCATCATGGGGACCTTCTGGATGGATGAATCAGTAGGTCATGTAGATAGTAGATCGAAGATCGAAGATGTAAAACGTAATAAGTCCAACATTATTTCTTAGTATGTCTTGCATTAATTTCATCACTGCTCTGGAACGGGATCTGTAATTTTTCAATGGCCTTCTGGTGTTAATGAGCATGAAATGTCATGTATAATGTCATTCTTGCAGTATTGGGCACCAAATATTGGTAAGGGCTATAATGCTGGTGGAGACGATGATGAGAGTGATTACGAAGATGAAAATGATACTACAAATTATGAGCCAATAGCAGGATTTGCTAACCCAATTAAAGGGAAAAAGAAGAAAGGGCTGGATCTAAAGGCTTGGAGGGAGCTTGTTCCGGCTTCCATTTTCCTGATGCTTACAAGAAGGAAGAAGACATCAATCCTAATTCAGGCACGTTGAAATCAACAGTGAATGGAGAAGCTATGGATATTTATGATGTGAATGAAGATTCTGATAAGCCATCTCTGGCAGCTGAAACCAAGAGGAGTTATGCGAGTGAACCTTTGAGTATGGATGGTGAAGGAATTGATTTTCAGTCAGATAGAGGATCTGTTGGAGCTATGGTGAGAGATAGGTTGGATGTATTATGCACAATAGCTGCTGACAGCAATTATAGCTCAGGGTCATCAGACAGGACTCCATTTGATTCAGCTTCTTTTGGTGGGAACGAGTCAAGGAGATTGCCTGTTGATGATATGGATGTGAGAATGGAAGACAATGACTCCTCTCACAAGTCATTGGTGTCGGAAGCTAAGGCTTTGCCATCTATATTTCGCAGCTTTCCTTCTGATGAAGGATGCCAGAGTCTTGAAAATCAGATTGATTCTGAGAACCAGGCATTGTTGCAGAACATGTCCGCTGATGAAATTGCAGAAGCTCAAGCAGAGATTAGAAATAAAATGAATCCTAAGTTACTTGAGGTTTTGAAAAGGAGGGGCCAAGAGAAATTAGAAACGAAAAAAGACTCTAGCCTTGGCATAGCTGTAAGAAACGGACTTGAATCTGGCACACCAGCTGACAGGCATTTGAATCAAGATGAGAAAGGACCTGAAGTTCTTGAGAGTAATAATTCGTACTCACCACTGAATGCTTCACAAACTACTGAGTCTCGGCTAGACAGGGGTACTGCTCAGAATAACCCCCATTCAGGTGGCGACTTATGGAACGCTTGGAGTAAGAGGGTTGAGGCTGTTCGTGATTTAAGATTTTCCCTGGATGGAGATGTGGTCAGAACTGATTTTGGCAGTATCTCCAGACCTGGTAAGGCTATGGTTTTTCTTCTCTCTCTTTCTGTGTTTTGATGTCATTTATGGGTTTTCATTAAAATCTTTCTCTCTTTTTTCGAGATGTTTGCCTTCTGTATGAACTGTGGGGTAGCATTTTCTTCTTGTTATTTTCTTCGCTCTCTTTCTCCTCTCCTCTCCCCTCCCAAGTTTCTCTTTGATGAAGGAATTGGTTGAACAAGGGCATTGTGATTTGGGTAACGGGATGCATGCTTTGATACATATATCTGTGTCAATTTTTGTGTGCCAGGGAAGGCTTCTGATCAGTTGGGATATAGTGTGGAGAATGTTGGTGAGTGTGACTTCGTTAGAACTGAAGGGGACCCTGGTGCTGCAGGATACACGATTAGAGAGGCTGTATCGCTCACAAGGAGTGTTGTGAGTTACTTTCCATTCCGTGGCTGATTTTTTGATGTTAGTATCTATAGAACGATAAGGCCTGTTGTCTGTTTAGTTAATTTCCATGCGGTTGCTAAATTTAGTCATTGTATCTATAGAACAAAAAAGCCACCCCATTTTTGTCTTGAGTATCTAGGGAACAAAATCCTACCCCTTGTGAATGAATGAAAAGCAAAATCCTACCCGTTGTGAGTGAGTTTTCATTCTGTCTGATGTCTTGTCATGATATCCGGTGGGTCAGACTTTGTTTATTTCACTAGGAAGTCTAGGATACATTTATTACTGCTGATTCCGATGATTGTCGATTGACTTGTCTAAAGCATGTGAAGGACAGGTTCCTGCACAACGGGCTTTTGCGCTGCATCTCCTCTCGTCTGTGCTAAATAATGCATTGCTCGAGGTCTCCAACACCCACACCCAGGTTGGTTGCAGTATGATGGCTACTAATACTACGGAGGACTTCGTCAACTGGGAGGCCATTTGGGCATTTGCCCTCGGTCCAAAGCCTGAGCTTGTGTTATCCCTCAGGTACGCCTCACTAATGCTCATAAACTCAATCTGCTTGTTCTCAAAAGTTAAATGCAGCCATCATTTTTGCCTGTTGTATTAGTTTGTGGTGGTCGTTTAACTCTTTCTCACCTGTTTCATTTTTAACTTGCTTACCAACAGGATGGCACTTGATGATAATCACAATTGTGGTTTTTGAATGTGCTAAGGCTATTGAATGCATACTGTCCTCCGATCTGAACGAGAAATGCTTTGATATCTCGATGGTATGTTCTTGACTAGTACAATTTCGTTCTCTACCTTCCGATATTCTCACATGATAAAGTTTAAAATGATTTGACCCGATCCTAGAGAGTACCAGGCCATTTGAAGGATCTCAATACTGGGCCTGTGTTTCGAACAAGACCTGAGATCAGTCTTGGCTTCCTTCATGGTGGGTTTTTGAAATACAGTGCCAAACCCTCAAATGTACTTATCATTGATGAGGATTTCTGTGAAGAGAATACTGAAGGAGGGTGTACTATTCAGGATGACAATGTTGTTGCTAGTCAGGATATCGCTGCAGGTCTAGTTAGAATGGGAGCCCTCCAAAGGCTTTGTTCCCTGTTAGAGGTGAGACTGCACTCTCCAGTTTACTACCCACTGATTTCCATTTCAGTGCTTTTCATTTATTTTATGGTTAAGCATGATTTAAGCAAAAATATAAATAAAAAATGGTGGACTCATTGTTTTTTTGGTACTTCAGACTGATCCAACTCTAGCATTGGAGGAATCCATATTATCCATTCTTATCGCTGTAGCCAGGGCTTCCCCAGCATGCTCGGCTGCAATTTCGAAGTTCAGAGGCTTGTCGATGATGTTGTTGAGAGATTCTTGGTGCAAAAGAACCCAAATGTTCTGTCAACCAGAATAAAATCTGTTACGCTTCTCAGGGTAATCAATTCTTGGACGAGGACTTATTGTTCTCCTTCCTTTTGTTTTCCTTTTCTTTTCGGCTTGTTCTTTTTATGTAGCTGCTGCTGATCTTTCAAAATGATGGCGAAGGTGTTGGCTCAGTCGGATCAGAAACTCTGCATGCAGTTCATAAAGGATGGGACTTTCCAAAAGGTCACATGACAATTGTATTCCATCACATCTTCGATTGATGGATGGGTAAAATCAGGCAGAGAACATTGCAAGCTGGCTTCGAAGTTAATGATTGAACAACTGCGTCTTTGGAGAGTCTGCATTAACTACGGGCATTGCTTTTCTTACTTCACTTCTTTCTTTCCTGCGCTGTGCTTGTGGTTGAATCTGCCTAGACTTGAACCTCTGGTAGAGAAAAATCTCCTCCACGAGTTCTGTTCCATCAGCAGTGAAGCGTACCTCGTTCTGGAGGCTTTATCCAAGAGGCTTCCTAACTTGTATACACAACAAAGCACGATGAATCATTCGTGGGATACTTATGGTGATGGTGGAGAAACTTGGTGCTGGAATGATGTCTCTCCAATGGTTGATTTGGCTTTGAAGTGGATTGCATTCTCTAGGGATTCCTCTTTGTCCAAGGGTTTTGATCTGCAAACTGGAACTGATGGAAAATCTTTTGTCAGTGATCACATGAACTCTTTGTTGTGGGTCGTTTCAGCAGTTCTGCGCTTTCTTTCCACGATAGTGATAAAGGCATTGCCAAACGATTCTCTTGACAATGGTGAGAGTGTTGGAATCAGGAAAGCACTCCCACAATTTGTTTCAGAAATCGGTTATCAAATTGTTAAGAATGGGCTTCTGAGCTTTAGTCACGGTGGCATTGAAAAATTTTCAACCAAGGCAAATGGAGTGGGCTTTTTCGTTGATAAACCGTGCTATATAAGGAATTTATCGAATCATGAAACGGCTCTAGCTTCTGTATGTTGCCTTCATGAAGTATTCCAGTTGTTGGTCGCTATTGACCGCTCGACCCAGCTGTCAAGTGAGAATGAGGATCAACATTTTTCATCCCGATCTTCTAATTCATCGGTTGCTGGCGGGATAATTAAAGATGGAATAATAAAGTGTTCATTACCTCAAAGGAAAGCTGTCCTCCTTCAATGTATGAATTTAGTTGTAACAGGATGGCAATCTCTGCAGAGCATCGAGGTGTTTGGCCGGGGAGGACCTGCTCCTGGTGTTGGTCTTGGTTGGGGAGCATCTGGTGGAGGTTTTTGGTCCTTGACTGTTTCCTTGGCTCAAGCTGATGCAAGCTTTCTCAGTGACCTCCTTCTAACTGTCACAGACTTGTCATGGGACAAAATCCTGCGGGAGAGTGAGAGGAATGTCTGCAAGCAAATGATTATTTCTGCTTTAGCAGTTTGTTTAATTGCAGGGCCAAATGATGCGAGCATACTGAAGAAGGCATTTGATTTCCTGCTACAAATCCGTGTCTTGAAGTATTTCAATGTGACCATTCGCCAGTTCCTACAGGATTCTCCAGGGTTTAAGCAGTTGAATTTGGAATATGGCGAAGAAGATTTGTTGATTTTCAGCAAGCTTTTAGCTTCTCATTACAGCAAAAGATGGTTGTTTGTCAAGCTGAGGAAACGTAAAGAAACTGGCGATGGCATCCCTGTGCGTAAGACCTTTCAGAAGAACAGTGGTTCTCTAGACACCATCCCCGAGGACATGGATGTGGACTCGGAAGCGGTCACCAGAGACGCTCCAGCTTCTTTGGCTGCAGAATGGGCACACCAGCGTCTGCTGCTTCCCAAGCATTGGCTGCTTAGTCCTCTTGCAACCCTTGGTCAAAGTAAGGGTGGCAGTTCAGTAAGTACTTCCAGGAAATCCTTGGCTGCACATGACTCTGCGGAGGTACTTGAAGTCATAAAAGCTGGGCTATTCTTCCTGTTAGGAATTGAAATATTGTCTGCTTTTATGTCGGGTGAGGATCTGTTTGTAGTTCATTCGCCGATTACTAGCATACCATTAGTCTGGAAACTACATTCGTTGTCTGTTATGCTACTCTCTGGAATGTCTGTGCTTGAAGACGAAAGAAACAGGGGCGCCTATGAAGCTCTACAATTTCTGTATGGGAGGCAACTTGATGAATCCAGACTGAATAACAGCAATAGTATGGATTTGCTGAGGTTTCAGTCTGAGATTCACAAAACTTATACTACATTGTTCATTGACGCTCTTGTGGAACAGTTCGCTTCAGAATCTTTTGGCGATCTGCATTATGGTCGACAGATCGCTATTTATTTACACCGGTTGGTTGAGTTTCCTGTACGACTAGCCATGTGGAATGCTTTATCTAATTCTCGTGTTCTTGAGCTTCTGCCGCTGCTTGATAAATGTGTTGGCGATGCTGTTGACCTGCTGAGGTAATACATGTTTATGTTTGGCTTCCCTGTTACTTGTATTCTAGTCCATTCACTGATCGAATTTTCCCCCCTTAATGATTAGTAAATTAAAGAAAATGATGCAAAAAGTTCTCAAAGAACTCATTCATTGTCTTTTTGATACACTGATTGAAACAGCAGGCAGTTTGTGTTCTGAAATGAATCAAGTGATATTGCTTGGATAAGCTGATTCAAACTCTTCCATTTATGCAGGAGGAAGATGACATCTTGCAGGCGTATGCTAAGTCCTGGGCTTCGGGTGCCCTTGACAAAGCCATGACTCGTGGTTCCATGAGTTATGCGCTTGCTTTACACCACCTCTCATCTTTGGTATTCAAGGTTTCTTCGGAAGAGAGGCGTCCGTCGCGGAATAAAATAGTCAAGTCTCTGCTGAGGGATTATTCAAGAAAGCAGCAACGTCGGGTAAGCAAATTGTTTGTAATGTGGGTTTGAGGGTCTCATAAGCAAGGTTTCAACTAACATCTATGCTATGCAAAAATTGAAACTCTAGTTTTCCCATTCTTAATCTGTTTTTCCGTGCTGACTTGTTTTTCTGATTTAACATGATCACAGGCGATGATGCTAGACATTTAATTCGATATAGAGCAGACTCAACCTTACAGCAGCTCAAACAAAACGAATGTATGCACTCAGATAACGATGAGCTGAACAGAAGGCTCGAGACATTAGCTGAATCTTATGACCAAGATTCGTCTCTCTTGAATGAGGTGGAGAAACTAAAGTCGCTACAGCAGCCTGAACTGTCGTGATAACATTCGCTGCAGCACCAATCTTTCAGAATTAATTTTCCTCTATGGGGAAATGTATGCTAATCACAGTTTTGTACTATATGCTAATCACACTTTTGTATGGTTTCAGATGGAGGAAGATTGTATATATGTTGAGACATGTACTAGGCATTTTATTGACACAGCAGGTGTTTTGGGTTTTAGCTTTTGTTTTGATGGTAGCAACAGGAATCGATGTACCTATTTATCATACACGACCTTTACATGTTGTAGAAGCGTTATTTTCATTGAGACATCGTTAATAACGATTTAAATCCACGATGGAAGTAAGTATATGATTTTGAGTTCCTTCCGTAAGACATTGGTTTCGTTGGTGTGGTGTTTCTGGTTTTGGTTTTTGGTTTTCATTTTGTGTTTCTATGTCTGATTCTAAGTTTCATATATATCGACTTCCCTTTATCCTAATTGAGTCTTGTATGGGTTTGTCTGCATGATCCGTTGAGTTATGAATTATTGTATGAATCTACATATTATTATATGTTAAAGAAAAGTGTGAGGAGTTGTAAGTTTGTCAGATATTTTAGATTTAATTATTTATTTTTACATGATGAATTATCTATCGGATTTATTCTTAATAGACTCGAATATTAACTTTTTTCTAAGATAAAATAAATATCGTACAGAGTTGAAAAATAAAAATTATAATACATCTTTCAAATAAATTATTAAATTTCATCAAATATTAAGTTAACTCAGTTTCTATCATCTTTTCAAATTGATAATGATCAAATTCAATTATATTTATAATGTTTATAACTATAGGGGTACACAAACTTCCTAAGTATATGTGTGTGGACGATCAACACGGGTACAATGAAAGGGTCCAACATCTTAAGAAAATTCGAGTCACCTTATCCTGTGTTATTAAGATACAATCCATTTTAAACTTGATAATATTACTCCAGACACTGAACATGGGAGCTAATTACCAAAGGGAAAGTTTTAGGCTCTAGCTGTCAGCAGTCAATTTGATACTCTACTTTTCAGCTTATTAGACGGGTTAGTGGATATAATGTGCATAAAGTCGAGTTTCCACGTAATGATTCAAAACAGTGTCTCTTCACATTGCTTTACATGTCTATGTTTATTGAACATCTTGTTCTCGTATGCGGCGGAGGCACAAAGCGCACAATATATATGTGTCCAAGGTTCATTGTACATCCCACTTGAAACCACTCCCTTGAAACCACTCCCTTGAAACTTATCTTTAGCATGCTGCTTAATCGCCTCACCCCTAGCAAGAAGCCCGTGCAATTGACCTTTTCTAAGATAAATTATATTCGGAATAGCAACTAGCACGTTTCGACTTAGTCATCTTATCCCTTTCTTATCTTCAAAACCCATTGAAAACATAGATTCGTTTAGATTTCTATTCATATCTAATTTTTATATTAGAGAAATTCTGACGGTTAAATCTAGATTAGAATAATCATACATATCGACAAACTTGTATTATTCTGTATCTGGAAAAACAAGTAGTAGGTTTCGACTTATTTTGATAAGTTAACTCCAAAAAAACTAGTGCGATTTAACTTTTTTCATGATAAATTATATCTGAAAATAACGACTAGTAGTAGGCTTTGACTTAATCATCTTATCCCTTGTCGACCTTCAAAAGCCACTGAAAACGTATATTCGTTTAGACTCCGGTTCATATCTATCTTCTAGATTAGAGAAATTCGCAAGCTCAAATCTAGATTAGAATGAACTTACATATCTACAAATTCGTAGTATTTTGTATTATTAGTACTTATTTTGATAAGTTAACTCCAAAAAATCCTTGCAATTTAACTTTTTCAATGGTAAATTATATGTGGAATAATCACTAATAGGTTTCGGCTTAATCATTTTATCCCTCGTTGACTTTCAAAAACCACTGATAACGTAAATCCGTAGACTTGAGTTCATATTCAATACTATCTAGTTTCTACATTAGAGAAATTCTCAAGCTCAAATCTAGATGAGAATGAACATATATATCATTTAATTACTGTCATCATCTTAATTATTTTATATACAGTTGGTCAACTGATCATCCTGTCACAGTTTAAAAGTAACAGGAGGCCTATGGTTGGAGACAATGTACCAACATTAGCATATTCGATTTCGTGCCAATATATTCTTTTGAAGCATAGAGCATACATTGATTAGGTTTGGTTTACATTATCACTATGTGCGCACTTTTCTAGCACTAGTATACATAGATGGGAGGAGAGGGTCCATGTTATGAGAAGTGAGAAAAATGTTTCAGTGGTTCAACACGGATACATATGCACCAGCTTGATCTAACATTATATATTTTGGGACAAGGACAACACATTTTATGTGTGGTATGGCATTGGAGATGCAACAAAGAGAAGAAAGTCGATATGCATAGAAATATCCTGTGTACGATCCACGCGTCTAAGGTTCCATTCTCCAACTAGCCTATCACAGCTTAAACTAAGAGCTTAAATTCAGTGATATTTTATATAACCTCCATATATTCTTTTTTGGATAAGGATATTCCTTCAACTAATAAAAATATTGACAGTCTCAAGCATAGAATAAGAATCATTCTATCGTAACGAGTAAATTTTTAGATAAGAATGTTTTTAGATAAGAATGTTTCTATATTATATATAAATAGAAAATACGACATAAGTATTTCATTTCACCATTTGATATCTAGTTTTCATAGACTTCCACACAAATTAAGCTTAAAATGGATAATGAAAAGGATCAAGAAGTGAACCGGGTTTATTCCGTGGAAGATGCGAATGTATTGAGACAAATGTGATCACTTTCCCGTGTAATTGGAATAGATATACGCGGAGTCGCTTCGCCACATGCCTTTCCACTTCAAAATCTGGACCACCTCAACTTGGATTAACGATTCTTAATTAGGTTAATTAATTGGAATTAACCTAAATTAATTATTGTTGAAGTGTGGACCGACAAGGAATTTTGTGGTGGGTCGACGATGCAGAGTATTGAACAGGTTTTTAATACTCGGAGCTTTGAAACCCTTTTACTAATAATTTGTTCATACATATGGTTCAGACCCAGGGTTCTCTTGGGCCAGTCTCGACTTCAAGTTTTATAAAAAGGAAAACACGATTCGCATAGTCTTATCTTCATCGTGGATCTTTCCCGACTCGACCTAGAATTTGACACTATCATCAGAAAGAGCTTTGAGAGTCTCTAGAGTGATGCTCCAAGATGAAGAACTTATTGTCTTTTGAATTATGAGTGAGGACTAATATCGTAATTTATGTAAAATTATCATTTTATGAGTGACGATCGTTTCATGAAAAATTATTGTGAACCTCCAATACTAGCTCTTCATACGGTTTCACAATAACAGAAATTCTTGATCAATATCGTAATTTATATGGGATAAAACATAAAAAACAAAAAAACAAATTTATGATGATAGAGATCGAGCACGGAGACTTCACATTCCACTTGATCTGATCTGCTAGTCTGCCAACTCTGCTTTTCCACCGTAAAACCATGTCCTGCCTCTTCGAGATCTCTCGGGGTCACTTGATTAATTATAATTTAATCAATCCATTAAATTATGGGATCAAATAAGATACAAATCAACATGGGTCGACCAACTTTTTTCCATTTTTTTGTTGTAGCCCGAATAAACTTAGTCTCAGGTAAACCTACTCGTGTCCCTCACTCTCACGCAATATATGAATGAATGTGTCGGAGTATTTCCTACTTGCTTGTATGTAAACGTGTTTATGTACCAGTTACGCACATTATAGGCCAGTAAGGGCCAGTATTTTGAGGTTATATTAGTGTATATTGTTGTTTTTGCGACGACTGCAACTGATGACTCGAATTTATGCAAGTGTGTGTTGTCTATGTGTAATGTACGTCCGGTTTATTCTTCAATTTTCTACATGTTTTTCAGAAATTTATATTTACATTTCAGAAAATGACTCAAATAAGTTGATGAATCAAAATATAATTCCCGAGTAAAGGCAGAGTTTTATTTATCTTTTATTCCCTTCGTCTAATAAATGTCATAAATTGATCGATACGGGATTTTATGTATGTGTTGAATTTTTGTGAAATTTGGTGAAAAAAGAATATTTTTTTATGATAGTGGGGCTTACTATAACAGTTGTGAGAGGAGATAATAAATATACTGTAGTTGAATTTGATTGAATTTATAATTTTTTAAAATAAAAAATTTTCAAATAGAATATATTTAATTATTGTAAAATATAAAATAAATAAATATTATATTTATTTTTGAATGAAATGGACTTACTCGAAAAAATAAGCCCAAGGTTCCATGCACCGGCCACTTTAAATTGGTACCATGTCAAGCTTTTGAAAGCGAAATCCAGAGTTCAGCAGAAAAACATGCTACTTGCCGTAGGAAAATAAATAGACCTATCACTTTTATTTTTCTAAGATTTATCTAGAAGAGACCAATGACCGTGGGATTGAATCAGACACCCACCACCGTCCACCGCGTGTCCATGACTCGGATTATAAAAAATATCCGTTGATAATGAGGGTTTAGGGTTAAAAGGATTGCACAGTAAGTAAATAATTAGGGGCGGAGAGAACGTCTTTATACATCGGCTGGATCCGGATAATTATTCCCTTTGTCTTATTTAAATTATAAGAATTTGATCCGATACGATAATTTATATATATAATGAATTAATAAAGAATGATAATTTTATCATTGTGAGTGTATGAGATAAAAGAATGAGAAAAAAAATGATGATAAGTGAGTTGATGTGATATAAAATACGATTTTTTGATATTTTTGTGTGAAGAAAGTTATTAAATATAAAAATTATGCAATTGAATGGGACATCCCAAAAAAAGAGAGCATGTCTCATAGTGTTGTCAAAATCCCGTCCGGCCCGTCCGAAATTTGTCCGGGCTCGGCCCGGCCCATTAGGTCTCGGACGGACTTTTCGAAGCCCGGCCCATGGACAAGGGCCGGATCGGACATTGATTTAGACCACTCAATGTCCGGCCCGGCCCGATCCGACCGTGGTCCAGACTTGATCCGGCCCGACGGACGGACGGGCCGGCGGACGGGCTTTAGCCCGGCCCAGGAAAAATATAAAAAATATGAAATATATAGCAAAAACCGTTGACGTTTTTAAGAAAACGTTGACGGTTTTCAAAATTTCCAGCGTTGTGCCCAAAATATGCACACAGTTTTTATAAAAACCGGTGACGGTTTTCAAAAACCGATGACGGTTTTCAGTTTTTCAAAATTCTCAGTGTTCTGCCCAAAATATGCACACAGTTTTCACAAAAACCGTTGACGGTTTTCAGTTTTTCAAAATTTTCAGCGTTCTGCCCAAAATATGCACACGGTTTTCAACTTTTCAACACAGTTTTCACAAAAATCGTTGACGGTTTTCCGAAAACCGTCACCAGTTTTTACCAACGGCTCTTTTTTTAAAAAGGGTTTCCGGTTGATCGGGTCGAATGGATAAAAGCCCGGCCCGTCCGATCAATCGGAAGTCCGGACCATGGGCCAGGCCGGACAGACATCCGTCGGGGGTAAAGCCCATTGGGTCCGTCCGACCAAGGCCCACAGGCCGGGCCGATCCGTCCGAGCTACAGTACCGGGCTTCGAAGCCCGGACCGAAATCCGGCCCGACCCACTAAATTGACAACACTAATGTCTCAACTTGCTAAGCTCATATTTTCTTACTCCCTCCATCTCAAATTAATGAAAACATTTTGTATTTGTGTTGTCCCAAATAAATGAACGTTTTCTCATTTGAAAGTTTTTTCATATAAAATTATTAAAATATTTTTATTTTATACTATCATATCAACTCATCCCACCATCGATTCTCCTTATTTTTTCTTTCTTGCTTTTCTCTCTCATACATTTATAAAGACAAAAATATCATTACTTAATAATTTCAACACACATAAATTTCATTATCGGGTCAAAACGTTTCGATTAAAATAGGACGAAAGAGTATAAATTACTTTAAAAAGAAAAAAGAATGTGTGTCATGACATGTATATGTCTAATAAAAAATACTTAATTAAAATAAAAATAAAAGATTAAATTTTAATTTTCAACTTTTATTGATCTTGTTTTAATCATAATCATATATGTTTTATTATATACAGATTTATATCATCACACGTTCCCTTCGGAGCCACAAATTACTAAGAACAAGTCCAATGACTAACTATATATATATATAAGGTTTTTGTCAAAATATAGCAATACTTCTCAAATTGATCATTTCAATGGGTTTGTTTTTCAATGATAAATTTAATCTTTTGTCAAATTGATTGTCAAATTTGATTACAAAAATAACAAAATCAAATTATAACAACTCTTCAAATAGTGTCAAACACAAGAATTAAAAAAAATACAAATTCAATATTGAGATATGTGATTCAATTTTGACTACTTTTTATAAAACGTGTTAAAATTTAGCACATCTAACATTAAAATTATTATATTAAATTATAATAAATTTATATTATTTATAAATAAAATTTAACTATATATATACAAAAATACCAAGTAGCATTGGGCATGCTCTTGCATTATATCACCAGGTTAATTCATCATCCTTATTCCATCACCACCCTTCCCACTTATTTAAACCCTTTCTTCTTTTTCCCACACCACACCCCAAAAGTCCCTCCCTTCCCAGAAGAAAACACTCCAACTCCAGTTTAATCCAATCCAATTTTTCTCCATTTTTTAACTCACCCTCTCAGAGTGCTCTCATCATATAAATACACCAAAGTCACTCGCTCAAATGGTGGCGATGAATCTGACAACCACCACCAAGACGACGACGACAATGTCGACGGAGGGTTGCGGCAGTTTTTCATCGGCTTCGGCGGCGACAGCGGCGGCTAAGAATCGGCAGAAGTACGAGGTGTACAGCGAGATACTGCGGCGACTGAGGGAGGGAGATGATCCGGAGACGAAGATGGCTGGGTTCGAGGACGAGCTCTGGGCTCACTTCACTCGCCTCCCTACTCGGTATACATTTGCTGTACCATTACAACATCAATCGGTTCAGTTTTGTTGTTACGGTGGTCAGTGGCTTCGATTAGATGTCGGAGATGGAATGCGTGTGGATCTGGTGGTTGATTGATTCGGTGTTTTGGCGGTTTTTTATTCGGAGATGAATTGATGTTGAGAAATGTGATTGTTGAGAAATCCGTGTCGATGTAATAGTGAATGATACTGTTTGGAGGTGGTTTGTGATAGGATTTGATTTGATTTGGTTGTTGAATTTGTGTATGAATTGTTTGCATGTGGTGGTGTTGAGGTTTTGATGAAGGTTGATTGTTATTTTGTGGTGAAGGTATGCGTTGGATGTGAATGTGGAGGGAGTGGAGGATGTACTGACGCACAAGAGGTTGTTGCAGTTGGCTCGTGATCCGGCGAATAGACCTGTATTCGATGTTCGTCTCATGCAGGTTGGTAGATTTACGGTTGCATTGAGTTAGTTCAAGAAAATCCGATGCATGTCTATAGGTTTTGAAAGTATGGCGTTTTCGAGTTTTTCTGGAGCATGATGCAAAGAAAATGTGATTTGAGTAGAACTTGTCTATTGTTGGTGGTGGATGGTTTGTTGACTGCCCTCCTCTACAGTGCTTGGAGCACACAATTCAATTTTCATAAAATATGTTAGTATAAAAAAGGGAAAGAAAAAGGATTATCCACGTAATCCCGTCAAATCCTGGGTGTTGGAAAGACACCCGGTAAGAGTTGTTTACCACGGAGTTAATTCTTTGTGACATAAAACTTTTTACTGCAGTGAGAGAATTTGAATGTAGGTATGGACTATGAAACTTTCAGCTCATAGGACTAGAAGTTCTAGCTAGAAATTAATTGCATTGCTGCTTGGCAGCTTCTCACTTACACATGCAAAATTCTTCATTACCGTGTCCGGACGGTGCATCGGAATTGATATGGTGTAATTGATGGATGCATATAATCACATGAAAGTGTGAAGATACATAATATTATGGATCTTCTATCTTTTGTTTGGGTTTTTGATAGACTTGGTTCCTCAACATGATGTTAAAGCAGATGTGCATTGATCTCATGAGTTAAAATCATGCATTTAGCTCAATTCTATGAAGGATATTCGCACGAGGAGAGTGTTAAGATACATAATATATTGGGTCTTCTACTATCAGTTTGGTTTTTCATAGAGTTGGTTCATAAAAGAAAGACTGGACACTAACGGTAGTCCTGAACATGGTAATTGATCAATGCTGATATATGTGCCTGTACCAGCGTGGTTTTATTTTATATCATTTGTGGATTCCACGCTTGCTAATTCTACGGTTTGATTGCTTTTAAAGGTTTTACCCCCCTCGGAATTGGCTTCACGTGAATATGGTGATCCTGACAATGCTCCCATCACAAGGCCCAGGTACGCCTCCATGTATCTTTTGTCACTCCAAGTTCTGAACTTAGCTTAATCTGCCCCAGGAATCCACTCGAGCATTGGATTTACCATGAAGTACAGAAGTTTTAGTTTCTGATCTCTGGTGATTCGTTGTATGAGCCGGCCTGTCTCCTTTTTTTGACTTGTCAGCATTCATCCACCACCTGCATTCGGCTCATCAGCCAACCTCGAAGCACTTGCCCTTGAAGACACCAAAGTGCATAATAGTGATGGAAATAGTAGAACTAATGGTGGTTCAAAAATTTTCCGGTAAATAATTTTGCTATTGTATATGTTGTATGTTATTTCTTTCCAATGCTTCATTTTGTTTTATGATTTCATGGTAAAACCTTTGCGTGCCTATAACTAATTGTAGGCCCATGCATGAGATCACATTTTCCACCGATGACAAACCAAAGGTCCTTAGTCAGGTGCTTGGCCTTTACTCTTCTCTCCACCAAGCTTTCCTCGAAATGATTAAACTTATTGTTGCTATCCTGTTCGATATTTTCTAACACGTGAAAGTTTTGCAGTTGACTTCCTTGCTTGCTGAGATTGGGCTGAATATCCAAGAGGCCCATGCATTTTCTACTACAGATGGTTACTCTTTAGATGTTTTTGTTGTAGATGGTTGGCAGTATGAGGTGCGTGGTTCTCCATCTTCCCTCATTAAAATTTAAATTGTGTTCGCTGCATATCAGTTTATCACGAATAAGGTCTAGGGTTGTCTCAAACCATCCACACTATGTTTCCCATTCAAACCACAGCTACATGATGTAGTATATATCAACGAGCAAATTTTTAAGAATGCGCTCCATCTACCAGTTCGTATAGTACTTTAAAAACTTTCTGGGGAAAAGGAAAAGAAGGCTGCATTTCCTATGAGGGGAAATGGTCATTGTTTATGCATTGCACTCCTTGTTACAGTTTCACGAGCTGGCTTCTCATTGTTCTAGGATTTTCTGTTGTCCTCAACTGTTTTTACTTGCTTCAATCGTGATTGTATCGGCACCTGTAATTTACTAGCTTTGTAATTTTGGATTTCAGGAGACTCAGCATCTGAGGTCTATATTGCAGAAGGAAGTGCAGAAATTGGAGGTGATTTTTCCCCCTTGGTAGTCATTGCATTATGCTCATCTGATGGAGAAAAGATGTTGTTTTGACCTATGCTTTGGTTCCAGGTTGCCCTTTCTTCTTCCTTATTGCCATTGTATGACTATGCATTCCCTCTTGCAGAAGGGTCCGTGGGCACACTATGAGCTGCCATTGCCCCTGAGCGAGCACAAGCAAGCAGGGACCGGGCACATTAAGAATCATGTTGAAATATCCAACGATGGAACTGACGTATGGGAAATTGACCTCAAACAACTTAAGTTTGAGAATCAAGTTGCTTCTGGAGCATATGGTGATCTGTAAGTTACTCACATATGTGGAAACGTTTTCCAGGATACTACCTCATATTGATGGTTGAAAGGGAACCCTTCTCATGATTCAGGTATAAAGGTACATATTGCA
>JAOVYX010006368.1:15456-36630 GCA_035668315.1 Drosera spatulata | reverse complement strand
ATATATAACCTTTTGGTACGATTTGTTTTAAAAATCGTAACGTTATATATTTGTCTCAAAACTCCCAAATTTCTCGGATATTACATCTATGTAGATGATATGTTGATCGTTGGTAGATGCAAGGAGGCTATTGACAGGTTGAAGACACAACTCAGTAGTGAGTTCGATATGAAGGATCTCGGCCCAGCAAAGAAGACCTTGGGCATGGAGATCGAGCGGGATAGGAAGCGTAGAGTCTTGACCTTGAGTCAGAAAAAGTACATTGAGAAGGTTCTAGACCAATTTGGAATGAAAGATGCCAAACCAGTTTCTACTCCCTTAGCCACGCACTTCAAGCTATCTTTAGAGCTCTCACCGAAAACTGAGGACGAGATGAAGAGCATGGCCTCAGTGCCTTATGCGAGTGCAGTTGGTTCTCTAATGTACGCTATGGTATGCACTCGACCCGATTTATCACAGGCAGTGTTAGTAGTCAGCCATTATATGGGCAGACCTGAAAGAGGTCATTGGCAAGTTGTGAAGTGGATTCTTAGGTATCTTAAGGATTCATCGGCATTGAGCCTCGTCTATGATGCAAGGTGAGGTGGAGGCAGCAACAATATTGAAGGGTTCTCAGATTCAGACTATGTTGCAGATCTGGATCGTCGAAAATCACTTACAGGGTACGTATTTACTTTCTTTGATGGACCAGTTTTTTGGAAGGCAACTTTACAGGATATTGTAGCTTTGAGTACTACAGAGGTAGAGTTCATGGCTGTTGCATAAGCTTATTTGGTTGAAGAATTTGGCTTCAGACTTAGGTCTGAAGTAAGACAGCACAGTGATTCATTGTGACAGTTCATCAGCTATTGACTTGACCCGTGACCACATGCATCATGAGAGAAATAAACACATTGACATTCGTTATTACTTCGTACGGGATATTAAGGATGTCAAGATGATCAAGATTGTTACTGCAGAGAATCCAACAGATATGTTAACGAAATCAGTTTCTTTGTCAAAGTTTCGTCATTGCCTGAAACTTTTATGAGTGGAGGGTGGCTAGCCTTTCCTAAAGCCTTAATGGAGGTTGTTCGACGACATAGAAGATCTTGACGAGGTGTTAGATGATAACTTGAGTCAAGGTGGAGATTTGTTTCAAATGTGCCTCAAGTTTTTCCGTGTTCCATGCGTGGTCCTCTTTGTGTGTGCTCAGTGTGTGTTCAGTGTGCTGAAAGTGTTTCTTGTGCCTTTATATGGCATTTGAAGACATTGGAAAGCATAACAAGGTTGAGAAGCATCAGAAGCATAACAACGCAGAGCATTAGAGAGTTAATTGTCCTATTTTGTTAAACACATTTTATTGAGAGATAAGAGAGATTTGTTATATAAGAAGCTTTAAGTTTCTTTATCCCCCTCATTTGTGGAGCTCTCGTGTATCTTCTCGTTTGACTAGTGGATTGTTTATCGTTAGCGATCGCCTGTGATTTTCTCTCGTAAGGGTTTTCACGTAAATCATTGTGTCATTTATTTTAGTTACTTGTTATTGTTTGTGTTGTAATAAACAGCTCCGTTCGTAACAAGTTCTATAAATTGATAGTCTATCATAGGATGATCGGGTCCCTTCTAACGCCAATGCGTTTGTCTAATTTATTGTATGTATTTAAGCTGCCCATATCCACCGAGTATAATATTATGTTACAAGGTAAATATGACAGGAGAAATAGAGATAAACAATGGAAGACAGTCACTTGGCACTACAGGATCAGCCACAACAAGTATAATATTACTGTTATAACAATGAGGGATGGCCTTGTATAATTTGATGGTTTGAAGGAGACAAAGGTCTCCACTACTCAGTTACTATCATTCAATAAAACACGTTTGATAAGCTGATACCCTCTTCTTCAAGTTAAACCAATTTTTTCGACTCCATATTGTTCAAAGCCAGTTAGTGATCACCACCTTCAGAAAAGCAACAAGATGACAAAAGGCTGCTCAACCAACCATATTATACCAGCTCCTAAATCCTTTTGTCTCAGAATTCATGTGATTAAAGAAAATCTAGATAAAATAAAGTAAATGATAAAGAAAAAGCATAGGAGAATAGTTAAATTTAAAGAAAGACTCGTATAAAGCAAAAGCATTCTCTTGAATAACAGTTTTTATCAAGGAAGAGTAATGGAACAGAAGGGAGTGAATAAGTGAAGAGTATGAAGTGGAAGAAGGAGTACCTTGATATAGTACTCGTCCCGAGTGGGCTGCTCATCATGTTCGGCTATCATATCACGCTTCTATACAGATGTAAAAGATCTCCAGCAAATACTGTTATCGGATTTGAGAATCATAGCCGAAGAGCTTGGGTTTCCAAAACAATGCAGGTAGAAGAAACCTATTCCATGATTTTGCGCAGTGACTCTTCCACTAACCCATTTCGATCTCTTGTTCTCACAGGTTGATGTTGCTAATAGAGGCACCGCCTTCACAGTGTTAAGCAACTGCCTATCAGCAGCAACCTTCATGGCATCAACATCGCTAGCCCTCACATCATTAATAGGGACATGGGTTGGGAGCTCCTCGAGCCAACTGCCTGCAACCAAATTCGTATATGGCTCCACAAGCTCATCGGTCACCTACATAAAGTTCATCAGCATACAGATTTTCTTCTGGTTAAGTTTCGGCGCTTTCATACAGTGTGCTAGGTCTTACGTCCATGCCAATTTTCTCATGAGCATGCCGCAGGCTGATGTCCCCGAAGAATATGTGGAGCAAGCAGTGATAGAGGGAAGCCATTATTGGCAGCTCGGCTTGAGGGCTATATATTTTGCTGCCACACTCATGATGTGGACGTTTGGGCCGATACCCATGTTCATTTGTTCTGTGAGCTTGGCGATGATACTGTATACCCTCGACAACAACAATACCCCATTTCACGACTTCCAGCCGAAGTCGGGATAAAATTTTTTCAAGAGGGTTTGGGATGAAGTGCAACATTTCAAGATGAAGAAGAACTACAGAAGCAGATTTCCTTCGGCTCATCATCAATAGAACAGGGAGGATGGCTTCGCAACTGCAGCCTGCAGGTAAGCAGAGAAGACAAGCTTATGATGTAATGGATCCTTTTTGTCAAAAAGTCGCTAAAACTGTGCCAAAGCTATCGCTAAAACCCATGGAGCGTATTATTCATGGTGTCTGAAGCATTGGCATCATACTTATTCTGCTAAATAGCTGCTCTTCTCAAACACCGAAATAAATAATACATTGAGCGTAGTTTTTAATCACGAGACTTCACGAATATTTGAATAAGTTGTTGACAAATCATACAGGATAAATGTGCTTCTGATGATGTCTGATGCAATTACTATTGATGTCCCAGTGAGATACAATAGAATCTACTTTGATAGTTGATACTAAACTATGTGATATGAGAGTTGCATGTGGTAAGGAATGATCAAATAGGTCCCATAAACCGATAAACTATGATGAAGCAAAGCTAAAAGAAATTGCAATAGCTGCAACAGTTTGCTGGGAATTGAGGAGACTACAGAATGTAGGCGAATTATGAATAAGAACCATCACAAGGACACAAAATCTTTAGGTGGAGCGAGACACCATAATCAAAAGAACTACTACAATGTACCATATTACAAACATAACAGAGATAGCATACGTGATGCCCCTTTTACGATGACCTTGCAAATAGAACATCGTAGTTCATCAAAAAGTTAACAGGTGAAATTTTACAAGTTCAGCTGTAAGAGAATCATAAGATGATGTGAAGAAAAGAAAAGGCCTAAGATTGTTCATAATAAAGTTGAAATCTTTTGACCTTCAACAGCTTTGTTCTTCTTATTCCCTTTTGTTTCGAGATTCGCAATTGTGAATCTATCAGTAGCATACAAGCTACGTAGCTTCACCTTCCACTGTGCCTATGACATTTCCTGCTACAAATAGAAATGTAATAAACGCTCAAGAAGAACTCCAAGTCCCAAAACGCTCAAGTTTGATTGTACAAGCTCTAATGCCAACTTCACTATACCTAGATTCCAAATATTTAAAATACAACCATTAGCCTCATTTGCCATACGAAATACTGAGATAATGCGCTTGCATAACATAGGATGGGTAATCAAGCACAATCCAGTCGCATGAATAAAAAGTAGCTAGCTTGTATTATATAACAAAAGAAAACTGAAAAAGGAGGAAAAAATAATTGAGATGGCAGTCCAAATTAGTAGTGATTACATAAAGAACAAGAGTCAGCAACAAGAGTCATGCTGCTAATCCTCTTAACATGCTTGGTCCAAGTTGAGGTTTCTAGGATTTTTGCATACGTGAAGACCTAAACCCGTGAACGACTAATCTTCACGGGGATAAATCAATAATCTAGAGCAAACTACACAAATAATCACTATTATCATAATATCCAATTTTTCCTTGTCGTTTGTGTTCAGATTGACGACTACTTCACCAACCCCGACAGATGTGCGTTACGCAAAATCAGGGTCGGGGATCCAAGGGGTCAATGCCCCCGAAACCTCAACGAGGTATCTAATCTGATGTAAGCCCGTGACTTTGTTATTATGTTAGGTCTGGCCCATATTAGGAAATTCGGGTTTGCTTATTATATATATATATTCGTATGAGAGAGTGTTCTCATTAAAATGAGTTATAGCCGCCACACCTCCTGTATCTTCTTTTCAACAAGTGGTTTGCCACACGGGTTTCTGTTGGTGTCGTGGTTTTTTTCCCGGTACTCGGGCATCCCACGTATACACGTAAATTTATGTGTTGTGCATTGTTCTTTTCTTCGATCTTGTGAGTGTGTTTGGTTCACAGGGATCTTTGATCGTTTCAGTTAGCACTCAGATTTTGCTTTAACAAAATCTTAAGCGTAAGTAGCCATAATCTGCAATCAGCATTAGCTATTAATCAACATCATGAACCAACAAAGCACAAAAGAAATAAAAAACTCAGCAACCCTAAGCATCCAACACTTCATACTTTTTTGTCGCTCAAAAGTTATCATGATAACTCATTCTCATTGTATCCTTGTGATACATTTCTAGCTAAACAAAGCGATTCCATATAGTCAAGCGATTCAACACTTACATCTAAAATTGCTCAAAACAAACAAATAAAACTTGAGCGTTTTGGAATCACCGAAGTGTATCACTACTATTCCAAAATCCATTTCGACCTTCGAATCCAACAACCTCAGTCCCAAATCATTTCTAAAAACTCACCAACACAATTCACAATCCAATACAAACGCCAAAAAAAAAAAAAAAAAAAAAAAAAAAAAGAAGAAGAAGAAGAACTAATAAAAATCAAACTACAAATTAGGGCAACTAATCAGCTGCTTATACTCTTTGTCGCAACGCTGCGAGAGCCGCCGGTTCGCCGTTCTACGCCGGAATCGGTGGTAATGGGATTGTTTTTTTTTTTTTTTTTTTTTTGGCATAGACATCAACGGTTCTGTGGAGGAAGAAATTTGTGCATATTCAAATTTTTGGAAAGCGATAATAACATTACGTGCTATTATCATGTGTTATGAAGAATAAATGAAGGATAAAAATTAAATAATTAAGAAATTTTTTAAATAAAAATAATTTTTAAAAAATCTGTTTGATTAAATATGTTTTGTCAACACACGATTTATATATTGTTAACAATAATTTTATTTTCTTTTTGAAAAATAATCCGTGTTGCAGCTATATGTTGGGATTTTATATGGTAAGTTGAAAACTTTGTACTCCCTTCGTTTTATAAACTTTGTATCGTTTTGTCAATTTGGATTGTTTCAAAATTTTTTGCATCATTTCCTTATAAGAAAAGTTCGTGTGGTTATAAATTGAAAAAGATGAAGAAAGAAATTTTGTGTGGTTGAGAATTTAAGTTAGAGCATTCACATTAGATACTATAAAATAGAATATAGATGTGAATGAAAAAATAGATTATATACTTGAGAAAAATAGTGATGTGATGTTAAAAAGGTGTGTTGAACTCGTGTGTAGAAACTATAAAATGAGGAAAAATAAACAGTAACTCTTCAAATGAAGAATAATACTGTAACATACTATATTATTTTTATAGGTCTAATGAGATATAAATGGGATACAATGGAGAGTATTGAATAGTAAATGTCCTTAGAAGAGGAAGGAGATAGATCTAAATTTATTTATCAAAAATAAATATTATAAAATATATGGGACGAAGAGAGTAAAAACGAATTGAGCAAAAGTAGCCCATGTAATTTTTTTTTACGTTTTGATACCCATTTTGATTTTACAGTTCACCGATCCCTTATTTACAGTTTGCAGATCCCTTGTTTACAATTTATAAATCGAAATAGGTACTAAAATGTAAGAAAAACTTGGATTGGATACTTTTAATCAATTTACCCATTGATTAATGAATCTATATAATTAAGTTTTACTCTAGTATATTTCATAACTATATTAAATGTCAGACAGCAAATCATCAGATGGTATGTCAGGGTCTTAACGTAATTTTAAAAATTTTAACAAATAATCTATTATATATATAGTAATATTAAAATATCAGACAACAAACCATCAGATGGTATGTCAGGGTCTTAATATAATTTTAAAAATTTTAATGGTTTATATGATAATTTCAACATATTTAAAGTTAAATAAAATTTTAAAACCTCAAATTTAAAATAAATATCTATTTATCTAATTCAATATCTGACCTAATCTATTATCTTATCTATTTATCTATCTTTTTTTTTTTTTTAATGAAATATAGCACAAAACTCTATTTTATTTCATGTGTCTATCTTTATAGTCGACTTTTTTTTTATCACTATGTGTAACGTCCTAATTCTTCACAACATATTAATACATAATAATACGAATGACGTCACTGCTGCAGTAATTTAACTGGTTAGGTAAACATTATTTAACTGGTTTAGGTACAGAAATAAACAAAATCCATTTAGACATAACAAGTAATATTATCAAATACAGCGAAAATTTCTCATTTATTACATATTTTACTTAGTTCAAAAACCATAATACTGTAGATGCACATTATCACCATAACCTATATCACACCTGCCCATGATCTCTAACTCCTGAAAACATAGAGAAGAGAAAAACACAGAAAAGTAATAATCGTGAGCCATACGAGCTCAATAACGTGTCGGCTCCCTTATCAGGGGTTACGCGAGAGAGAAAAATAAGAAAAGAAAAACGAAATGACCATTTAGGTCCTGTGTTCTACCACTCTAGAACTTATCATATCAATCTGACATTTACAATTATTATTTTAAAAATACAGTAAAGACAGATAATAGATGTCCTCAATGTTATAATTGTACCCTTGACGAGATTTATTCAATTTCAACTTATCAAGCTTTATTCAGGTTTAGTAAAATGGACATCCGCGAAAGGGGATCAATCAAACCGGAGCCCAGGATCTCCTGTAATGAGTTTCCCTCATACCAAAACGATCTCACAAGGTCGATGAAAAAATGTTACCACCAAGATTTGTGTTTTATACCATGGAGTTATTTCACCAATTATGGATTTACACTCTTTTCACTCACTCATCCTCTTTATACCAACAATCAAGGCATAACTGCAACGTCCCGGCCAAATCCTTGCTACCGGTTCGTCACCAAGAACCGCTCGTCAGGCTGACAACTGATCCCACAGAGCAACACTAGTGCTTTTAATGCGCTTTGGCCTCACTCGCGCACGCCATGGGAAACTTCCCAGGAGGTCACCCATCCCAGCATTACTCCACGTTAAGCACGCTTAACTTCGGAGTTCTAAAGTGATGGTCTACCGAAAAAATAGTTGCACCTTATTGGTATAGATAGCACTATCAAACCATTTAAACATTTTTTGGGGTATTACATACACCCCCACTTAAAGAACGTAACGTCCTCGTTGCGACTTCAAGCACTACACATAACCCCAGAACCTTCCTCCGCTAGGGGGCTGACCTGCACTTCTTGTTCATAGGTCCAGCACGCGGTCGCAAGGTTACTCTGATACCATACTGTAACGCCCCGGCCAAATACTTGCTACTGGGTCGTCACCAAGAACCGCTTGTCATGCTGACAGTTGATCCCACAGATTAACACTTGTCCTTTCAGTGCGTTTTGGCGTCACTCGCGTACGTCCTGGGAAACTTCTCAGGAGGTCATCCATCTCAGCATTGCTCCACGTTAAGCACGCTTAACTGTGGAGTTCTAAAGTGATGGGCTACCGAAAAAATAGTTGCACCTTATTGGTATAGATAGCACTATCAAACCATTTAAACATTTTTTGGGGTATTACATACACCCCCACTTAAAGAACGTAACGTCCTCGTTGCGACTTCAAGCACTACACATAACCCCAGAACCTTCCTCCGCTAGGGGGCTGACCTGCACTTCTTGTTCATAGGTCCAGCACGCGGTCGCAAGGTTACTCTGATACCATACTGTAACGCCCCGGCCAAATACTTGCTACTGGGTCGTCACCAAGAACCGCTTGTCATGCTGACAGTTGATCCCACAGATTAACACTTGTCCTTTCAGTGCGTTTTGGCGTCACTCGCGTACGTCCTGGGAAACTTCTCAGGAGGTCATCCATCTCAGCATTGCTCCACGTTAAGCACGCTTAACTGTGGAGTTCTAAAGTGATGGGCTACCGAAAAGAAAGGTGCACCTTGTTGGTATAGGTAGCACTATCAAACCATTTAAGCATTTCTTTGAGGTATTGTAATAACACAAATACACACATCATCTTATCACGACAAACAATAGTTACAGTCAGTATTTTACGTCAGTCACATTTAGTGACTACGTCCATAGATTACAATGCATATTATTATATTCACGGTATAATAATACGCATCGTCACACACAATATATCTAAACGTGATCTTCTTATTGCAACTTCCTTACACACGCTCAGCTGGTCCTTTATGTCTCAACGAGCAGCGTCTCCAGGTCGTATAACATGATAGGATTTATATATTAATATATTTTCTTATGAATGTTTCTTTATACTTCGAGAAAAACCATCATATTAATATTATAAGGTGATGTTGAGCTTTGTAAAAGCCTTTGATACTTATTTTGATTGTCCATGATGATGATTTTATGTATTGAATATCATTAGAGGTATTTGTGAATATTTGGAGTTGTTTCAGGGTTAAAACGATTCATTTTCAGATTCTATCCAACATGATCCTTCGACATGTTTAAATCTATAACTTCTCTTATACAACTCGAAAAATCATTTCGTCAAATTTTATATAAATTAGACTTTATAATATTTCTATTGAATTAAAGTTTCCATCATAAAACTTTACCAATAATAGTAGTTAATGAGTTCAAGTTTATATTTTCTGCTAATTCAAATAGTTTGGCCTTACTTCACTAATTTGCTCATAACTCTTTATATACAACTCAAAATAATTATTTGTAAGCTGTTATGGAGACTGGACTTCCATACCTTTTCTCATAAGTCTTATTATATAAGTTCATATCAAGTCATAAAGTCATCTCTGTAACCAGTTTTTTACAGATTGACACATCCGTACGTTTTGATTTATAACTTAAGATTCTCAACTTCGAATCATGATTTATTAATTTTGATAAAAACTAGACATGTGAGGATTCAACATATATTAATATCAGGATTTATCAAAGAGTTCATAATGTTTCACAAAATTTCTAATCAATTTTTACCTTATGGTGAAGGTTTCTTTTCTCCTTAAACTTCTCATTCATTTCTTCTGTTGCTTAACTCTAATATAAGAAGTGTTTTGTTTTGTGTTTGCATGAAATTTTCAAGGAGAAGAGAACTTGTATTTATAGGAAATTAAATCAATTCAAATAATTTAAGTGGAACATTAATGGATATTTAATGGATATTTAATGGATATTTAGTGGGTATTAGTGAATAATTAATTGAATTTATGTGGAGTAGAAATTGACATATAGGAAAATGAATGTCAAAATTAGGTATCGGTCATTTTTGAATAAATATGCTATTTTCATATTAATATCATATTTCCCATATTTACGTATTAAGATTGTATTTCATCCATGTTTTATTTTTTTTCTATTATATAGTCAAACAAATCTTTTAACCCCGCAAAATAAATTATAACGTACGATAATTTAGTATTAATATTAATTATCGTAAAACTAAATTTTACGAAATTTTTCGGGTCCTTACACTATGATTCAAATTATAAATAATAAACTCTTAAATAATTTTTTCTTAGTAAAGTGTCTTCAATTAATTTATCGAAGATATTAATATATTTAAGAAAAAAACGAGTTTTGTTTATAGAGTATTATATGGTTTCAACCGGGTTGTTTCGATTTTTCTCAAATGATAAATAAATTTATGATAATTCCATTTTAAATTTAATCAAGTTATTTTAATTATATATATTTCTATTATGTTTTCTTATCCCGTACAACACACGGGTTTGTATTCTAGTTACAATATGAATTTTTCAACTTGTAGTATTGCAGCAGCATACTAATTGCTGATTGCTGTTGCAGTACCAACGATACATCCTCGAATTTTGTTTTTTTTTTTTATGAAGTGGATAACAAACTTTTAATCCAAGTGTACAAGGTTTTTTATTTCCAAAAAGAAAAAAAATGTATCGATTGTACGATAAAAGAGAGATTATGATATAATTTTTTAAACTGATATAATAATGATAAAAAAATATTATATATGAATCATCTTCTTTATCAAATAATATACAAATGAAATATTATTCTCTTTGTTATTTTCATTAATTGTTAAAATTGACATTTAATATAAATCCTAGATTTGATAGACATATGAATTAGATATTTACCACTTAAAATTCAATAAAAAACATATGGAATGACCAATGAATTCTAGGGAAAATTCCCAAAAAACTATATAAAAAATTAAAAAATTCTCATTTGATACAACACGGGAAAGTAATTCTCATAACATACATCCTCTCTATAATCGACGCTCTTTTTTTCTCTTTAACTCTCTTCACCATCTGCTCTTCATTGTCACGCTCTCCGTGCTCGTCCTCAAACCCATGCCAAATAGAAACAGCCTAATGAAACATAACCATTCGCATAACCAATACACTACAAAAAAAACGTGTTTTACCTATGGAAAAATTCTGTCGGTAAAACAAATAAATCCATCGCTAAAATATATTACCGACAGATTATCGATGGAAACAATCCGTCGTTAAAAACCTCGTCGGTACGGAATCTATCGCAAACTTTTTCCTGGTGATGATTTATGAGTTTAAATTTGTCATATTGTAATTTTTTTTTTTTTTTGATTTCGTAATCGTTGAAATGTTAATTTATGATAAGGTATTGTATTTCATAAAATTTTAATGAAATAATAACATATTGTTAAAAACTCTTAATAATATATATGTTGCACATGATATAAGATGTTATATATATAACAAAACTTCAAACATATAAGGTGTAATACATGATATTATTGTTAAATTTATCACGTATTATAAATGATGTCCTCATAAAATTAAATTGAAAGTAATTATGAAAAAGAAGTGAACGATGTATAAAAACATAAAAAGAAAATTCGGAAATTTGTAAACTACAATATTAACGACGGAAGCCGTCGCTAATGAATGTAATTCAAATTACATTCAAGTTATTAGCGACGGATTCGCTAATATTGTACTTTGTAAATTTTCGAATTTTTTTAGCGACGGATCCGTCGCTAATAGTATGAATGCAAATTTTTTATGCAAAATTTACTAAGGCAAAAACTAATTAAATTAGCTACGGATCCGTAACTACTTTTTTTTAACGACGGAAACCGTCGCTAATAGGTTCAATTCAAATTCAAAACTCAAATTTTTAGCGACGGAAATCCGTCGTTAAAAAAAATTGATGTGTTTTTTAAATTTTAGCGACGGAATTCCGTCGCTAATTAATTTAAATTTAGCGACAGGGTTTGACTTTCCGTTGCAAAAAATTAAATATTTTTTTCTTGCTATTTTTGCTACGAATCTGTAACTAAATTTTTCCGTAGCTAAATTACTTTTTTTTTGTAGTGAATAAAAGCATGATCTGGATTTCTTCGTCGAGTGATCACAACTCCCATCCAAAGCATTTAAAGCATAAAGTAGGGTCGAGATACATAACCATTCCCATATAATCATTCGACGATATTCGATGAAATGCCATAAAGATACTCGCAAGATATTCCATGAAATGTCATACGAAACAAGGCATCAATTCAAACGGAAACAGGACGACATGTCATGGAACAACATGACAGAAGTCAAGGATAAAAGAAAAACACGCTTCGATTTCTTTACATGATCAAAAAACTCAGGTGCACTATTTACATGACACAGGTGCCCTGTTTCATTCAAACAGTGTGCCTGTTGTTTCTTTTTGAAAAAAAAAATTATACAAATGCGTAAATAAAAATTTATAACATGATAACCATAAAATTAAAAAAACTTTTAACATTAAATCATGAATTTTTTTTAAAAAAAAAATATTGAAAAAGTGCCTCAGGATTCTAAACTCAATTCAACTATCAGATAATGTAAATCTCTCCATAACAAATAAAGGTTCATCTACTCGATTGATTTCAACTCAATGTTTGGTTTATGAACCTGAGTAGTGTGATCGATGGCTTCTAGGAGAGAGGTCGACGGTGGCTGTTATCGTGGATGATTCGTGGTGTGAATTCCGTTGATTTCGATGATCAGTTACTTGGTTGAATGATCAGAAAAACTACGAGATGAGTGATTTCTATGTGATATTAGATATTGATGGTGATGGTGAAGGCGAGGGTTCGGTTGGGGAGAGGGAGGAAGAAAGAGATGTGGGAGTGGGTAACAATAAAATTGTATATGTTAGGGATTTTTATTTCGGATTGTATATTTGAGTAATATTTTGAAAAAGGTGTATCTTACAGGAATTTTCTTTGAATTTTATTAAGTTAATCCTTTTTTTTTAATTTGATTTCTTAATTAATTTGTTAATATTTAACTAAAACCATTGGATAAAAAATTAAACGGTCAAGATCAAAAGATCTTAATTGAAGTCAAAACCACCTCTATTTGCTTACTATATAGTATAGATCACTAGTCTATCTGCCCAAGCCATAAAACACACGACAAAAGGAAAAAAAAAACCGTTTTTGTCGTACAATAGAAGAGAGAGATGCAATATAAGTTTTTTTAGAGACAATAATGCAAAAATCCCTAAGTGAGTTTCACTTCATATAATAGTACTCAAAATCTTCTAACATACATATGTATACCATAAATGAAAATCACATACAATTTGATACTTATTCCTTAACCTAATTAAACCACACCTATAATTTAACCCAATAATATAATTAAAATATGACGAATCAACAATATATTTTTGTATATTCATTGTTTTTTTATTTTGTACACCCTCAAACCGAAAATATGTTAGTGAGATTTATAGTTTTTTTTTTGTTTTTTTTGAATCGTCAAGTTTTTATGCTTCATTGCTTTTTTTTTTTCCCCTGAAATTCAGGACAAAGTTGGTAAGTTTAATTAAAGGCCCCATTAAAATGACACTCTGACACCTCAACTATGGAAGAATTGGGGGGATGAGACGAAGTGCTGATGAGAGTGATTTAATATATTTGATGGAAAATTTTCTACTAAACTCAAGTTGAATATGGGTGAGACTATAAAAAACACTCAAAATTAATATTGGGGAAAAAATATTTTTTTATTTTAATTTAATTACAACATATACGTATTTTATATTATTATATATACATAAATATAAGTCTCATTTTGTATCAAATCACGTTTGATCGTCCCGCAACATATATTAGGTTGAAGTACGTAACTTACACAATCATTGATATTTCAAGATATATTTACAAAAAATTACATTTGATCGTCGTTACACACGTGTCAAACTTTATATTGATATGCATGCAAAGTTAAAATATTACAATTAAATTGGGACCGAGGGAATGTAAACTACTCCCTCCGTTTCATAATACTTACAACCTTTTGGTTCGGCATTGTAGTATATTTTAGGGGTAATGGAATTATTGTGAGAGAAAATAATGGATGCATTATAATAAAGTATATTTGATGTGATTCTTTTAGATTTAACATTAACAAAAAAAAGATTATAAATAAATTGAGAAAAAAAAGTTTGTATTATGAGACGGGGGATAAAACATTTTGCCTTTTAGGTGAGTTTTGCGCAATTTAGAAATCAGAATGGTAAAAGAACTCAAACGTGATGAGGCCAAATCATCGAATTTCATGAACTCAGATTTTTTTTGGGTGAATAACTCATATCTTTCCAAGTGTATGCAATCTTCTGGGGTTTTTTCCTGCTCTTCTGGATTTCTCCTTTATATAACACCGTTCGGTATGATGAATATTTTTTGAATTACATACACCAATGTTTGAAATTTTGTGTCAACAATATTTTAAAAATATATATTAAATATCTTATAATCGATTTTCAATCTTATTTTCATTGCATATGCATAAATTTTGGTTTATTTATATATATTAGGTTGGGCTTGCGGCTATTCGATCTACTATTTAAATTTTGATTAATTAAATTATTGTAAATAATTTTCCGTTTGCTTAATTTTGAGAGAAAAAATGCCACTGCGATTTAATAAAATCAGGATTCAATGTACCTGAATCTATTATAAAATTTAATCGGGTTTTTTTTTATCATAAAAATAATGTCTATCTTTCACTTCTTTACCAACAGGCTAAAGAAAATCCAAAGCTACATTAATTTTTAAACCAACCCTTACTCTGCAATGTACTGATACAGATCTGATTTTTTTGACTGCCTTATCAGCAGAGAAAAGGTTTTTGGGATAGGGAATAGTTACACTTGATCAGTAGATATGAATCCTCGCCCATATCGCTGTTGTCAGCTTACCTCTTTAGTAACTAGCTAGCGGTGCTCAAACACTTTTTATTGAGGTTGTCAACTATTTTATATCAGATATACAATACGTGGACTCAGTACAGGGTCCCAACCTTGAATCGGCCAGTCTTTCAATTACCGAGAAGGGAGTGAAAGCCTTCTCGTCCACTTCGCCTCCACGACAAGTCCTCTGTTAAGGGAACTTGTTCGGAGAGTTATGTTTGTATGTGAGTACTCATGCAAGAACCTTGATTCGTTGAGTTTGTGTTAGTCGTCCTTGGTAGTTCTTGTGTCTGTCATTGACTTGCATCGATCGATACTTTGCCGCATCACTCCATTGTTTGTTATCGTTGCACTTACTGTTGACTTGTTGTGATCAAGCCGCCGATGCCTCCTTTGATTGTCGGATACTACAATTAAGGATGTGGAAGAAGGATTACCTTGATGTAGTCCCGTCCCGAGCGGCCTGCTCATCATGTTTGGTTATCATCTCAAGCTTCTATTCAGATGCATAAAATCTCCAGCAAATACCGTTATTGGATTTGAGAATCATCAAAAACAATGCAGGTAGAAGAAACCTATCCCATGATTTTGAGCAATGACTGTTCGACTAACCCATTTCGATCTCTTGTTCTCACAGGTTGATGTTGATAATAGAGGCGCCGCCTTTACAATGTCAAGCAACTGCCTATCAGCAGCAACCTTCAGGGCATCAACATTGCTAGCCCTACCTCACTGATAGGGACATGGGTCGGGAACTCCTCGAGCCAACTTCCTGCCACCAGATTCGTATATGGCTCCACAAGGCCATCGGTCACCTACATAAAGTTCAACAGCATACAAATTTTCTTCTGACCAAGTTTTGGCGCTTTCATACAGTGTGCTAGGTCTTACGTCCATGCCACTTTTCTCATGAGCATGCCGCAGGCTGATGTCCAGGAAGAATATATGGAGCAAGCAGTGATAGAGGGAAGCCATTATTGGCAGCTCGGCTTGAGGGCTATATATTTTGCTGCCACACTATTGATGTGGACGTTTGGGCCGATACCCAGGTTCGTTTGTTCTGTGAGTTTGGTGATGATACTCCACACCCTCGACAACAATAATACCCCATTTCACGACTTCCAGCCGAAGACATGATAAATCACTTCCACAAAGATTTGTCATAAACTGAATCCCACCCAGACAGTATCTGAAGTGAAGAAAGACTACGGGGGAATCAAAGGAGACCACTGGCAGCTGATCAGCAATAGATGGAACAGGGAGCATGGCTTCATCACTGCAGGTAAGCAGAGAGGCAACACTCATGATTTTATCGGTACTATTAGCGAAAATTGCTACAATTGTGCCTAAGTTACCACTAAAAAAGCCAATGCATTCTGCAAAATTGGAAGAGATTGTGGTGCATTTTATTCATGCTTTGGGTATCTGAAACCCAAGCATCATATTTTTCTGCTACTTAGCTTCTTTTCTCATTTCTCCAACACCCAAAAACATATACAATGAGAATTGCTTTTAACAACACGGCTATTTGAGTAAGTTGCTTATGACTCATACAGGAGAAATATGCTTCTATAATGTCTAATACAAGGACAACAACTCAGGTAATACCGTCAATTAACAGGATGTGGCTGATAACGTCCAATAAAAATATGAAATACAATAGAATCTACTTTTTATACCGCAGCATGTGATATGAGAGTCGATCGCATGTGGTAAAGCATTAATCAAATGCAATAGAATTTACTTTTATGGTTTATACCATGTTGATTCAAGAGTTGCATGTGCAGAGGAATAAACAAATAGATCCTTAAAAAGCTAAGAGAAATGCTATAGAGGAATAATCAATCTTTTTTGCGAGGAATTGAGGAGAATCGAAAGAATGTAGGCTGCTGACTGTGAATAAAACTATGAGAAGGTCACAAAAGATTTAAATGGAGTGTGACATAGCGACATGAAAACAACAATAATGTACTACTAACAGAAAGTATAAAACAACAACAACAAATCAAGCCATTATCCCATTAAGTGGGGTCAGTTACATGAATACGACGGCGCCATTTCAATCTGTCATGTACTACTAACAGAAAGCATAATAGGTGATTATAATTAGATACTTTTACTTCACATAGAGAACCTTTCTCACATTACAAGCATGAAGGAAAGTAGCATATCCCTTTTATGATAGCCTTGCAAATAGAACTCCAAAAGTTGTTAAACAGTTCACAGGTGAAAACGATACGAGTTTAGTTGAAAGAGAATCACAAGATGATGTGAAGAAGAGATCTAGGATTTTAAAGATCCACTTAATTTTCGATCTACCATAAGCATATGAGTTATGTAGACTATAAATTAAGCTGATCATAATCTTTCGTCGAAGTCTATATGTGAAAAACAATTACATCAAGTGTTAGTCGAAAACAATTTAAGGTATCACACAAATCTAATATTATTTGCTTTAGAAGCAAATTAATTTGTATTAAGGAGCAAATACAAAGAACAATACAAAGAACCTTGTCTTAAAACAACTACCATGTAAGAAATAATGAATGAAGTTAAGAAGTTCAATATCAAGGAGAAGTGGAAAGAATGTAAACAGTTGGAGATGAAGTTTAAAAATAATTAAAAGGGTTTAGTGACATCAAGAAGCATTGATGAGGACTAACAAAAATAAGTTCTATATTTGTATTATAGATTTGTTTAGAAGGATCCGCATTTCACTGTGGCTGTGGCAATTCCAGCTACAAATAGAATTGTCATAAATTTCAGGACTCATATTCAATAAAAAGGGAGAAGGAGAACTCAACAACACCCAAGTTTGATTTTGCAAGCTCTCATGTCTTTGAAAGACAACTTGAACAAAGAATTGCATTTTTCTATTATCCTAACCAGACTGAGATTATGCGCTTGCATAACATAGGTGCTGTAATCAAATACAGTCCTGTGTCATGAATAAAGCATAGCAAGCTTGTATACAACAAAACCATGAGGTCAAGATAAGTCGCTCCTCTCCTAACCGTGAGGTAAAGGGTTCGACACGGGATATCCTCTCCACATCCTGCATTTTACGGGATTATATAGGTATATTCTTTTTCTTTCCTTTTAAGCTTGTATAAAATAAAACAAATTATCTGAGACTATTTAGACTGCTAGCGCAGTTCAAATTAGTGGGAATCACATAAAGAACAAGAGGCAAATACTCCTGCTGCAGAACTAATCGATAAGGCCTGATTGGTAAATGCTACAAAATTGAGTAAATTGTAATCCACGTTTCTGGGCCAAAATTCATTATTATAAAACATATTCTTTTCCAAATGAAATCCCCTAGTATCTGAAAGAGTGAAAACGTTTTTTCGTTGTTGTGGAATAGAAAACGGTACTATATGAATGCATGTCCTTAGAATGCTAGTGCAAGTTGATAGTTTCATGGGCTTCTTCATATACGAAAACCTGATTCAATAGAAAAACTAATGTCAGCCGGCAATAACTCAATAATATAGTACAAATAACACATATCATTGTTTTTGTAATTACATCTTGCTATCCATAATGCGAGCAGAGCACTCAAATTTCGCTTCGAAGTTATGCTAAGCTTAAGTAGCCTTAACCTGCAATCAGCATAAGTTACTAATCAACACCATGAAGCAACACAGCACAATTCAACTGAGTTACATATAACTCATTGTACGAATTCATTTATTGAGCGGTTTCATACATTTAAACGGTTCTACACCTTGTGACATCCACAATTGTCGAAAACGAACAGATTGAATCCGATCATTCATATTTAACCGGTTTCCATTGGTAATCATTTACAATAACATTGGATAATCCATTTCGATCTTCGAATCCATCAAACCCCAAAATCATCGCACTCAAAACACCAAATACATTTCACGGTTCACCATAATCTCAATAAACAATCAAACGACAAATTAGGGCAACTAACCAGCTGTTCTTTTGTTTAGCGCGACGGTGCGATGCAGACGGAGAGCCGCCGGTTCATCCACGGCGTTAGACGCCGGAATCGGTGGTCACGGGATTGTCACATCAAACGCTTCTGTCAAACGGTGGTGTGCAACAGCTACAACGATTTTAATTTTTTTTTTTGTTACTACACCATAACTATGAAATTGTTATAAAAGATTGATGTGAAAGGAGAGAAAAAAAAAAGAAATATTATTTTTTTATTTAAAATTGATAATGAAATATAATGATTATAGTTTATTTATAAAGGATTTTATGAGGTTATTTCATTGTGAAGAACGTTACGATACAACAAATATTTTACAATAAAATAAAAGTTTATCCAACTATTAACGTCATTAATTTCGTTCTTATTTATTTGACCTTATGCATGCACAATATTATTCATACTTATCCCATTACTCATTTTTATCCATATATATTATATAATATTATAACACTCCCTCTTGGATAATATAAGAAATGGTTGGGTTTAGCGATTGTCTCGTTAAAATCTTGTTAGGAAAAACCCCATGGGATAAAAACCTGGTCGAAGAAAAAACAGTATAGTCTTCTCCTGGAGTGCGCATCACCTTATCCCAGAAGTTCCTTTCTGACAGAAAACCCATCATCTTGGGACTCAGGTGGCCCACTTATACTGGGACTATGGCTTCCATCGAAAGGCCAGACTGAAGGGTGTTTCCTCGATGGATCTTTTTGGAGTAGTTTGTTACGCCCACAGCACACCGGATAACTCTTCTTTTCGCAAACCCTTTCCATCACCGAGTTTTTTCTCGAGCGTCTTTTTGATTTCTTTGTCTACAGTTTCGACTTGTCCATTTATCTATGGATGCTTGACCAACACGAACCGTTGCTCGATACCATATACAAGAATTTACTTGTGAATTGAGTCCGGTTGCCTGAAATCAGAACCCGTGGGATTCTGAATCGACGAATAATCGACTTCTAGGCGAAGTCGGTGGCTGCTCTATCCGTGATCCTTTGGATAGCTTTGGCTTCCATCCACTTTGTAAAGTATTCAACTATAACAATGACAAACTTCTTTTGCTATGAGGCTAATAGGAACTGTCCTAGTATGTCGATCCCCCACTGCTCAAAGGGCTGAGGGTCTTGAATAGGTGTCAATTTGCAACTCGGCTTGTTGGAATTGTCCGAAGTTCTTTGGCATCTATCACACCGTTTCACGAGTTCCGCAGAGTCAAGTTTTAGGGTTGGCAAACTATAGTCTTGTCGTAGACATGATTGAGTTAGAGTTCGAGCTCCCTTAGTATCTCGTGGCCTTCTTCTTGTATGACGCATTTAAACAATAGGGAGGAATACACTGATGGTATAGAGACGAAATTGCCCATAAGGAAGGGACTTGACTCTATATTTGACCCACCTTTGATCAGATCAACAAAGTTCAAAAAACGTAAAACCCAACTAGGGATGGAAGCCCACCCAAGAGATGGAACCCGCTATAAAAAGTAAGGGCACACTCCCCCACAAGGTATACTTCCCACATTTACTCTATCGTCATAATTATCTTGAGATTCTCTCCCAAGATATTCTCTCTCTCTTTTATTGACTTGAACGTCGGAGCGGGTATCCGAGATCGACACCTCGGACCCTCGACTAACAACGTTTACTGTTTGAGTAGTGTGCAGGGAAGTACAAGCAACCTATAGATCGACCCCCAAGAGAAGCACCTCAAGCCATCCGAGGTGCACATCGAAGCTTGACCTTCCATCTCG
This sequence comes from Drosera spatulata, assembly GCA_035668315.1. Lineage (NCBI taxonomy): Eukaryota > Viridiplantae > Streptophyta > Magnoliopsida > Caryophyllales > Droseraceae > Drosera > Drosera spatulata. The sequence continues at coordinate 15,996 of JAOVYX010006368.1, read as the reverse complement.
AGACTCTCACAGACAAACAATTTGACTCCATCATGGGGCCGATCTGAAAACAAAATGCCTCAAACTCACGGCCATGCTACTAAACAGGTGGGAGAACCCTCCATCAACCAACTTTCACCCCCCGATCATGGGGCAAGAGCCTTGAGGTTGGAGAGAACTCTCATCGACCTTCCACCTCTCCTAACTGAGCATATAGCTGAGAGCCAACCTGCCCAAAATCCAGACCCGAACCAGTATGTCACCATGACTATGTACCAAGAACTAAAGGATGACCTCGGAAGGCAAGTTGGAGATGCTCTCCAATAAATACACCAGCTCCTAACCCAAAGGCTGCCACCTTGTCCGAACGAGGCACTCCACAGAACGTGGAGAGGATGGCACCAACAGATCCCACCGACCTTGGATACCAAATCAATAGGGCTGTGGGAGCTGCCCCCGTTGACCTTCGAGATAAACTAAATGCTCGATCTTAAGCATCAGGATCTCCACACCTGGCTGATACCAGGGGGGATATGATCCAACAAAGGTCATGTGACTCCC
>JAOVYX010006368.1:0-15446 GCA_035668315.1 Drosera spatulata | reverse complement strand
TAATTTTAATCCCCCCCCCCCCCCCCCAAATCACTAAAGGTCGATGATCTCGGACACAAGGTGGAAGAGCTCTATCGAATACTAGGTGAAACCGAGAGGGGTTCGAGGTCGAAAAAAATCTACAAGACGGACAGTCCTTTCACGCAAGAGATCAATATGGAGTTATCTTCAGAGACGTTCCGTATGCCCACTTGCGTAAGCTAGAACGGGATAACTGACCCCAAGGAATACGTCCAGAACTTCCAGATCTTGATGAACATACAAGGAGCGAATGATGCACTGATGTGGAAAGCCTTCCCTACAACTGTTTGAGGTCCAGCTCGATCCTGGTTCAAAAAAATTACATGTCTGCTCCATAGGCTCATTTGGTAAACTGACGGACCAATTCTACTGACACTACGTCAATAATCGAAGGCAGAAAATCATGTCAAGCTACCTCCACAAAGTTATGCAATTGTTCGGGAAAGACTTGTGCTCTTATGTGCAACGTTTTAATACCGAAGTGGTGAAGGTCGAAAGGTTGACGACAACGACATTTGCGAGGCGCTCATCATGGGCCTCGAACGTTGAGATCTCTCTTACGACCTATCTAAGAGAGAGAAGTGAATGTATACAGACCTACTAGCTAAGCTGGGAAAATATATCCATGTCAAGACGACAATGGAGATAAAAGACAAAAGAACTGGCTTCTACAGTGAAATGCATTCCAGGGGCAAACCTTCACGCCGAGGTCGAGCTGACCATAAGGTTCGAAGAGACGATCCCAGAAACTCTGACCGAAAAGGGTCGAAGAACAAAAAGTCAGCTAGAAGGAAAGCGACCCGACTACGACAACTATACCCCTCTAACTTTACCTCTAAGAGAAGTGCTGACGGCAGCCTAGAAGGAAAACCTCCACGTCAAGACCTCTAAGAAGCAACGCTTCCTTGGGTCCCCCAAAGATCGATCTCGATATTGTCAATACCATCGAGATCGGGGACATGACACCGAAGGGTGTTGATATATTAAGGACGTTATTGAATATCTCATTAAACAAGGGTACCCAAAGAGTTTCCAAAAGACGAACTACAAACCAAAGTCCCCAGCTAAAGGGAAAGATCGACCTCGGTCCCCTCCCAGACATGACGAGGCTAAAAGGCCATAACAAAGGCTGAAAATCCACATTATCGCTGGGGGCTTTTCCCCGAGGAAAGGTGAAAACACCCCTCGCAGGAGTCGAGGCCCATAGGAAACAAGAAGGGTGAACCCACGAAAAAAACCAAGAAGGTAGACCAAGGTGAACTTCGGACCCAAGGATGACCCCAGCTACGAGCCTTCGTAGGACGACGTCCTAGTTGTGACAATCAACACATATGAGTTTGACGTCGAAAAAATGATAGTGGACAGTGGGTCCTCATCCGATATCCTCTATTTTTCCACCATCAAGAAAATGGGATAGACAAACAAAGATTTAATGTCGTTCAGTCCCCCCTGGTTAGGTTCATCGGAGATCGGATATAAACCCAAGGGCTACATCAAAGTGTGTGATGACTCAAAGTGTGTGAAGGTGGGATCACAACTCCCCGAGCCAGTCTGAATCGACCTGATCAAGTATCTCAGATAATCTCGACGTGTTTGCATGGACACCATCCAACATGCCTGTAATCGACCCCAAAATCATCACTCACAAGCTCGAGTTCGATCCCGAAGTAAAACAGTGAAGTAAAAAAGAGCCAGTCTGAATCGACCTGATCAAGTATCTCAGATAATCTCGATGTGTTTGCATGGACACCATCCAACATGCCTGTAATCGACCCCAAAATCATCACTCACAAGCTCGAGTTCGATCCCGAAGTAAAACAGTGAAGTAAAAAAGAGGACACATTGTTGAGGAAAGAAGAAGAGTAGACGAAAGAGGTCAAGAAGCTCCTCGAGGCCAGATTCATCACGGAGGTGTGGTATCCTTGATGGCTGGTCAACGTGGTAATAGTAAAAAAAAAAAAAAAAAACCAATGAAAAGTGACGGTTGTGCATGAACTTCACAGACCTCAACAAAGCTCCCTCTTCTCAAATTAGACCAGATGATTGACGTGACCTCCATCACAAGCTCCCATCTTTCATGATTGCCTTCTTGGGATACATTCAGATCTTTATGACCCCCAAAGATCGAGAGTGTACATCATTCATCACCGACGACGGAACTTTCTACTACGAGATGATGCCCTTCGGGCTAAAAAATATCAAAGCCACCTACCGAGACTCGTGAACAAGGTATTCGAATCACTGTTGGGAATCACAATGGAGGTCTATGCGGACGACATGCTTACCAAATCCAACGAACTTAAGAACCATGTCCAAGATTACAAGAAAACTTTTGAGCTGCTGAGAAAGTACAACATGAAGTTGAACCCCACCAAATGTGTCCTCGGGATAGCCTCCGATAAGTTCTTAGGGTACCTGATCACGCATTAGGGGATCGGGATCAATCCCTCACAGATCGATACGATCCTAAATACGTAACCCCCCGCGACAAGAAAGACGTGTAGAAGCTCCTGGGTTACGTCGCAGCCCTAGGAAAGTTTATATCTAGGGGTACCAAATACACCCTCCCATTCTTCAAGGCCCTTAGAGGGGCTGGAAATAAAGTAGAGTGGGACCGCGGGTGTCAGAAAACCTTCGAATAGCTCAAGCATTACCTCCAGGAGGTGTCATTACTCATATGACCTAAGGAGGCCGAGGGATTATACCTATACCTCGCAGCGGTTGACGAAGCTGTCTCGGCCGTCCTCCTTAGGGTCAAAGCAGGAACGTAAATGCCTATATATTATGTGGGTAGGATACTCTATGGAGCTGAGACGAGGCATCCCAAGATCGAGAAGGTCACCTTGACCTTGGGGAATGCAACTCGAAAGCTAAGACCCTACTTCCTGACTCACCCCATAACAGTCATGATCGACCTCCCACTCAAATTGGTGCTTCACAAGCCCGAACTCTTTGTCGACTGTTGAGGTGGTCGGTGGAACCTAGTGAGTGTAAATTCCCCTACGAGCCTCAGACGGCTATCAAAGCACACGCCCTAGCATATTTTCTTGTTGAATGCCAATTTAGCCAAAAGAAGGTCAGCCCGAAGAGGAAGAACCTCAAACCTCGAGAGCTTGAAATCCCCTGAAACGTGAAAAGCCTATATCGATGGATCCTCTTGTTCCGAGGTGCAGGGGTTTTATGAGATCAAGCTCTAAATGGCGAAAGCCTACGATCATATAGAATGAAAGTTGCTAGAACGAGTGATGAAATATATGAGGTTCTCACCCATTGGATCTCCTTAACCATGAGTTGCATCTGTATAGTGAATTACTCTATACTAGTCAACCGATGGCCAGTGTTGCCTTTCACCCCATCCCGTGGACCTCGTCAAGGAGACCCATTATCGCCCTATTTATTCATAATATGTACTGAAGCGTTCTCCTTTATGTTGTGTTGTAGAATGCTTTGCGGTATCAAACCTAGTGTGGCATCAAAGTTTGCAGAGCAGCCCCAAGTGTGAATCACTTGTTCTTTTCAGATAGCGATTCGATCATGAGATGAGCCTTAGTAGATGAAGCAATGAAACTCCAAAGTATTGTCCAGAGATACGAATAGGCTTCAGGTCAAAGGGTGAATATGGGAGAAGTCGATCGTCTGTTATAGTCCGAATACCAGTGGGGAAACAAAGGCTTAGTTTGGCTTGATACTTGGAATGCGGGAGAAGGCTGATTTTGATAAATATTTAGGAAAGTCGTTGACCTATGGCAGATCGAGGAAAAACTTGTTTGTTGGTATTAAAGATCGGATGCGGAAAGCCCTCCAAGGCTTTATTGTCCTTGATAGGTAGAGAGGTTCTCATCAAAGCAGTAGTTCAGGCCATACTGACATATATTATGTCATACTTCTGCCCGTCAGAAGGTGTTGTCGAAGATCTATAGCGGGTGTGTGCAAGATTTCTTTAGGGCTCCAATGATAGTTACAAGAAGATTCATTAGTTACAATGGACTGATCTCTATGCGCCAAAAATCAAAGAGAGGTTGGAGTTCCGCGAGTTTGGGACCTTTAATGATGCCTTATTAGCGAAGCATGTGTGGAGTCTCTTTAATTATCCTGACTCTTAATCGGCTAGAGTCTTAAAGGCTCATTATTTTTCAAGAAGTTCAGCTATGGATGCCACGTTGGGCCATAACCCGTCTTACCTATGGTGGAGTCTCATGGAGGCAAAGCCGTTGCTCTCTTTGGGTACTTGCTGGAGAGAATAAGTACTTACAATGAACGAATTTGTCATGACCCAAAAATTCCAGGCTTACAACCATACAAAGTGTCGAGGACGCTAAGGCCTATCCTACCTGATGCGATAGTGACCCAGTTGATTGATGAGGAAGCGAAGTCTTGGAAAAAAGATGTGCTCAGGGAGTTATTTCCAGCCGATGTGATACATGAGATAAATAAGATTCCATTGGGTCTATCCATTCATGATGACCATCTGACGTGGTTTTTAACTCCGTCAGGTGAGTTCTCAGTAAAGAGTGCATATAAAATGGTATAAAGTTTAAGGTTTGATTAGGCTAATACAAATTCGGGGCCTGATCCATTCTTGAAAAGGTTGTGGTCTTCCTATGACGAGCATCTCAAAATTCTCTCCTAATTCGAACTTCCTTGATACATCGCACCATGAACATCAATGTGATGTGCTCCTTGTGTGGTGACAAACCTGAAACAGTATTGCGTACCCTTGTGTCCTGTAGGTGTTTAAGGGATATCTGGCATTGTGGCTGATTCAATGTGGCGAGCCCAGAAGAAGCTAATCAGTTTCGAGACTGGTTGCTGGCAACTCTTGAAGGCCTAATGAAGAAGGATGATGATATGGTGGGTATAGTTCTATGGCACATATGGCTGAATCTGAATGCTAAAGTAAAATGGAGCTCCGGTTAAACAAGCTGAGGTTCTTATTCAAGGGGAATGCAGTGGCCACAGAGTTTCGAGGAGCGAAAGGGACAAAGATTGCAATGAAGTCAAGTGTCAAATATCGATCCATAGTTTAAATGGCAATGCCCTCTGTCGGATCATCTAAAGGTAAATGTTGACGTAGCTGTCCAGCAAAGAGACCCAGTGATAGAAAAACTAAACGTTGGAATTACATAGCAACCATGTTAGTAGCCTGTTGTATATTTATAATATCGATTGACAAGTTACAAACGGTTAAAAAACAAGTTACAATAAACCAGATGGTGGTGAATTACATACCCGTTCACGAACAAAATGAAAATCGATTTCCACGTGTTTTGTTCAAGAATGAAAAATTGGGTTGACTGTAAGGAAAGTAGCTCCCAAGTTATCACACCATAGAACAAGTGGTGAATGCAAAGAAATATGGAGTTCATGGAGTAGCAGGATCCATATAATTTCAGCAGTGGCAGAAGCTAAACTACGTTACTCAGACTCAGTACTAGATCTAGAAACTGTATTTTGCTTGCGGGAACTCCATGAAATCAGATTAGGGCCAAGATAAATACAAAAAACACCATGGGAATGATGATCATCCGGACAATGAGAAGAAGACCATGTGACATAGTACCTTCAAATAACGTAGAATCCTTTTAACAACCATCCAATGTTCCGTCGTTGGTGTTTGCATAAATTGGCAAACTTTGCTGACAGCGTAAGATATGTCTGGATGAGTTATCGTCAAATATTGGAGAGCACCAACTACACTTCTATTTTGATTTGGATCTGAGTATACCTCTCCAGAAGATGGTAGGCGGACAGAAGATGACATTGATGTAGGCATTGGCTTAGCTTCTAACATATTGGTACGGCTCAAAGAATCATGAATATATTTGTGTTGTCATAGCTACATTGCATCACTAGAGCGAGACACCTCTATACCAAGGAAATAATTTAAAGAACCAAGATCCTTCAAAGCAAAAGTCGAGGACGGATCATGAATGACATGAGCAATCTCCACCGAAGAGGATCCTGTAAGTATTATACCATCAACATAGACGAGAAGAAATAAAACGTAAGATGATCCACGTTTGATGAAGAAAGAGACATCGGCTTTAGAATCAACAAAGCCAAGTTGAAGAAGGCGATGATGAAGTTTAGTGAACCACGCACGTGGTGCTTCCTTCAGGCCATAAAAAGACTTATGCAACCGGCATACATGATAAGGAAAACATGGATCTATAAATCCAATCGATTGCTTCATATAAACTTCTTCTTGAAGATCTCAATGCAAAAAGGCATTTGAAACATCTAGTTGCTTAATCAGCTACTGATGTGTGATAGATATGCTAAGCACAAGGCAAATCGTCACTGGCTTAATAACTGGACTGAATGTTTCTTCAAAATCGATGCGATGTTGCTGGTTGAAGCCCTTTGCCATCAGACATGCTTTGAAGCGATCAATTGAGCTATCGGGTTTTTGTTTAATTCGAAAAACCCATTTGTTGCCAATAGTATTTTTGCCCATCGGAGCAGGAACCAAGGTCCATGTATAATTACGAATCAATGCATTATACTCCTCTGCCATAGCCAGTCTCCAACGAGGATCTTTTACAGCTTTTGTATAACAAGAAGGTTCTGTCTTTGCAAAAGAACATGTTGAGAAAGCATATTTGGGGTTAGGCTTACGTATACCCATCTTGGCTCTTGTTGGCATAAGATAAACAGGAACTTTGGCTACAAAAGATTGAGAGGGATTTATTACTGAACTTGGATCCTGATCACCATCTTGAGCAGCCGCAAGAGTGGTCTGATCTTGTGCGGGAAGAAGTACATGAGAAGATGGAGTAAGACCATTGCTTCGAGGTTGATCTAGTGCAAGTCTAGTAGATGGCATAATGACTGGTTGTGGAAAAATCACTCGAACAGGAGCAAGAATAAATGGTTGAGCAGAGATGGAAGTCTTTTAACGTGCAAAGGGAAAAGTAGACTCATCAAACACAACGTTCATGGAAATATAAACGCGATTAGAGTAAAGACATATGTACTTATAACCTCGATGTCGACTACTATATCCTAAGAATACATACTGCGATGAACGGAATTGTAGTTTGTTTTGTGTGTATGGTCTAAGATGTGAATAACAAGCACAACCGAACACTTCCAAGAATTTATAGTCAGGAGGAGAATCGTACAAATTTTTCCAAGGAGACTTGAAGTTGATAATTTTTGAAGGCATATAGTTGATCAGTAATGTAGCCGACTCAAAAGCATCAGACCAATAAACCATGGGAATGGATGCAGTAGCAAGAAGAGTTAAGCCCGTCTCAACCATATGTCGATGTTTTCTTTCGGAAGATCCATTCTGCTCATGAGTATATGGGCAAGAAACTCGATGAGTAATACCAGATGATGAAAATAAATGATATAACGGCTTGTACTCTGTTCCTCCATCTGTGTGAAAGTTCTTAATTTTCCGGCCAAAAAAGGTTTCAACCTTATTTTTGAAATGAATGAAGATGTTCGAAACCTCAGATTTGCATTTTAAAGGAAAGATCCATGTGAAACGATTAAAGACGTCAACAAAGTGAATATAATACTTTGCACCACACACTGAAGGAATCGATGAAGGACCCCAAACATCGGAATAAGTCATGTTCATGGGACAATTGAAAGTGGTATTGATGGGAACAAAAGTAAGTCTATGACTCTTTTCAAGTTGACATGAATTACAAAACGGTAGAGACTTAGTCGAAACTGGTAAAGAAAATTTAGATATAATAAGGCGAGTAGATCAGGACTCGGATGCCCGAATATTTGATACCAAATAGAAGCAGAAGTCTTTTCACCAAGCAAGGCGCATGGTTGACGAGAACTACGAATAGTGAAAGTGTTTGAAAAATGATACAGACCATCTTTAAGCAGCCTCTGAAGGATCACAGTTCCCGTCCGATTGTTCTGTGCATGAAAACCACGAGAAGTAAATAAAAGGAACTATTTTGATCCTTGCAAAACTGAGAGACGGACAATAAATTCTTTTTAATTTTAGGAACTCAGAGAAAATTATGAAGAGGAACTGGACCTTTTGGTGTAGAGAAAGAGGTAGAGCCAATATGTGTTATACGTAAACCTTTGCCATTCCCAACAACTATCTTCTCTGTCCCAGTATAATCTGAATGCATTGAGAGATTATTCATGCCAGTAGTAAGATGATTGGTTGCTCCTAAATCAGGATACCAACTTGAGTCTGAAAATGGTTGATTAGAAGTATAAATCTGTGAAGAAGCAATAAAGGCTGAATGCTGTGCAGAAACTCCATGATAAGAGACATAAAAATGTCGTCGACATGTAACCATGCTCTGTCCAAAAATGCCACAGAGTTGACATTGAATCTGATTCTGAGTTGATGCAGAGTGGCTTCGATTGTTGTTAGAGTTATGATGATGTCCACGAGCAGGTCGACCACCTCCATGACGACCATTACTACCACGACTTTTATCAGATTGATAAAAATGTTGAGAACTGCTATCCTTGCTAGGTTGTTTAGATGTAACATGTGCTGATGGAGAAATTACGACATCATTAAGTTGAGCATGACGTTCAAGACGCCGCTCATAGTTAAGAAGAAGACTATGAACATCTGCCATTGATAAATCATCCAACTTAGGATAAACAGAAATAGCGAATGAGTCCCAAACCATTGAGACTATAGTCAATAAGACCTTGTGGTGTGACGGAGTGGCCAACAGCGGTAAGAGAATCAGCTAATGATTTGATCTTTTTAATATACTCGGTCATGGTCAGGGAACCCTTAGTAATAGAAGATAATTCATGTTTAAGATCATGAATCCTCGTTCTTGATGAGGAGGCAAACAAAGTTTGAAGGGTTGATCATACCGAATGAGAAGTCACACACCCAATCACTTGTGCAAGAACATTTTCTGTAAGAGAAGAAAGGATCCATCCTAAAATCAACTGGTATTGTTCCTGCCAAGCTGTCTACTGAGGGTTAACGACGATCACAGATGACGGTGAAGAAGCATCACCAACTTCATCATTGACTTCAGTGTCGGTTGACAAAGTTGACGCAATATATTCTAATGGGCATGGAAATGACCCATCAACATATCCAAGGAAACGCAAGCCACGCAAAGTGGGAAGAAATTGTGCTCTCCAAAACAAGTAGTTGGGACTGTCAAGCTTTACAGTCATCATATTAAAGACATTTTTCATTTTGCATTTGAGTTAGAGATATAGAAGAAGAAGAAGAGTTGAAAGGAGGAGAAGCCATAGATCAAGGAAGTTAATCCAATGAGGGCTCTGATACCATGATAAAAGAACGAAATGCTGGAATTGACAAGTTACAACAAGTTATAAATAGGTAAAAAACAAGTTACAATAAACCAGAAGATTACAATTTCAAATTTCAAAACCAAAGCATATGATATTATCTAACACCCAGCTTGTGTCAAGGTTGTTATTAGAGATGAGAATGGTCAATCGAAGGCAGCGGTGGGTAAGAGCTATATCAACGTTAACCAAGCGATGTAAGGGAAGCTCTGACAGTGAAAATGGGACTAGAAGTAGCAAGGTCTATGCGCATGGAAAAGGTAATCGTGGAATCTGATTGTCAAAGAGTGATTCATATGCTTCAAGAAAAGGAGAAGGATCGATCCTTACACAACGACATCTTGAAGGATTGCGTCACATTGATGAGTAGTTTTAGCGAAGTTGTATGCTCGTGGGTGCCACGGAAGGCAAACCAAAGGGCTCATATATTAGCTTGGTTAATATTCGATTATCACCCGAGAGGGGTATGGGACTCCAGAATTTATCAGTGCGTGTAAAGAATATCGAGCAATACAACTAGTCCACAATCGACAATTTAAAAAAAAGAAAAAAAAAAGAAAAAAAAAAGATAGAAGAAAAAGTCATGTGCAATTAATTTAAGATTATAAAAAATGTGAAATTAATATGGGACAAAGGTATAAACTACCACTATTCTGAAACTCTGGCGAGTTTTGTGCAATTTATAAATTAAACGTGATGAGGCCAAATCTTGAAATTTTACGACCTTGTTCCCTCATGAAAAACTCAGGTCGTTCCAAGTTAAACAATCTTGTGGGTTTTTCATTGTTGTTCTGGGTTTTCTTATTTATGTAAATGTAATTTTAGATTAATAAACTAAAAAAACAAATATGAGAAGGGTGTAGTTTGGTGTAGTCATTTGGAATTACATATACCAATTTTATCAAAGTTTGTGCCAGCAATATTTTACAAAAAGATGTTAAATATTTTAGAATGAATTTTTCACCTTCCTGTTCATTTCATATGGATATTAGATTGGGTTCTTGATATTTCGTCTTATACATTCGAGTTAGTTTTTGGTAGAAAAAAAAGAAGCCAATGACTAGCATTCAATACCTAAATCTATTAATAGAATTTAATATCAAAATTCAATTTGTTTATTTTTTTTCAAACAAAAAAAATCTATTTGTCAAAAAAAAAAAAAAAAAATCTACTTCCCACTTTTCTACCAACACTTTCTCTGCTTTCTCGACAGCGTTACAAGTAGGGAAAAGGTTATAGGGATAGGAAATAGTTGCACCTGATCAGTAGATATGAACACTCGCCCATATCGCTATTGTCAGCTCAGCTATTAGTGACTAGCTAGCCGTGCTCAAACACTCTTGACGGACATCAGACGCGACACATCTAGCCCAGAACTTGATTTGCGCTTTCATATCATCAGGCGATCCTTTGTCAACCCAGTCTTGAATCGACCAGTTTTTCAATGACGGAGAAGGGAGTGAAATCCTTCTTGTCCACTTCGCCTCCTCGACAAGACCTTTGTCAAGCGAACCTGTTAGGTTGTTTATGTTTATATGTTGCTTCTCATGCGAGAACCTTGATTTGTTGAGTCTGTGTTTGTCCTTGATAGTGTTTGCATCTGTCATCGACTTGCATTGATCGAGACTTTGACCCATCACTCCGTTGCCTGTTATCGTTGCACTTACTGTTGACTTGTCGTGGTCAAGCCTTCGATGCCTCCTTTGATTGTTGGATACTACGTTTAAGGGGACAGCCTCTATCTTTGCTCCATCGAGAGACGCTGAACTTGATTGTCTTAGTCTCTGCGATTCAAACACATAATAGGATTATAAATGTTGAACAAAGACGACTGACAGTCTGACTCGTAAACTATCAATGAACATATCCCCCATCACATAAATTCATGCTACAAACAAACCCGAGTACAGGATAATCGATAGATGGGCAAATTCATCAGATTAACATGGAGACTCGCTTTCAATCAAAATTGTAACACACCAAAATGATTATCCTGAACTAGCATCAAAGAAATTATAAACCCACAATCAAAGAAAGACGAAAAGTTAGTGATTTGACTGCACATACCGAAGCATTAATCGACGAAGTCCTTGTAACATTTCTCATCATCCGACGACCTCTCTCCGGCACCAGAACCGACTTCGTGGCTGATGTTGCATCAGCCATGACACTACTTCCACGATCTTCATTCTCGCCATTTCTCCACCAACGTGTAGGCAAGGACCACGTAGACTTCATCACCCTCCTACTACACGGCATTGCCTGCCTGATCAAAACCCCCATCCTCACTTCCTCCTCCTCCTCCTCCTCTTCCTCGCATCTCGCGACAGGAAGAGACCAACTCCTCATGATGATCCTCGGATCTCCAAGCGAGTTCTCGAAAAACCAACTATCTTCCAACAAGTCATCGACCCCCTTTTTAACATCAAATTGGCAACGAGAACACCCCATTTTAGATTGTATCCTCACATGGAGTGATGATGTCAAGTGTATATGTTGGTTAGGGAGTTATGTGATTCGGGTATGGGCGAAAATCGACAGTTGGCCATGTGAACTCATGTGCTTGGCTTATAGCTCTTTCATGGCTATTGGTTATAGACCTGATCAAGGAGTATTTTGAATTGTTTTGGTTAATTGGTTTTTTTGGAGGGAGAGAGAAGAATGAGGATGTTAGTTGGAAAATTGAGGATTCAATGTCCCTCAAATCTATCATTTAATTTAAAATTTTGAAGTCTGATAGGATTGAAAATTGAAAATGAGTTGATTTTCGGTGAGAAAAAAACTAAAATATTGGACAATATAATACTCCTCCTATCAGGATAGTACTTGTAATTTAGACGCGAGCTGCTCAGAGAAACAACTAAACATGCAAATTTGTCGGCTAAACATGCAAATTTGTCGGCTTACTATTGATATTTTAAGTAATGGCTTTGACATGAGTTTACGAAAACTTTACCTTACAATCGAGAAGACTTCTCGATGTACGCATTAAATATCGACAATTGTATGTAAAAGCTTCTAGCAGTAACACCTGATCATGATCAAACTGCCTTCCCCAGTATTGATCATCTCGCATAGACGTTGAATCTCTTTGCTAGATGCAATGACATGTCCACACCAGCCTTGTCCAGGGACAACAATATCAACGTTAAACACATCTAGGTCGGAGAAAACAAGCGTATAAGCTACAAACAGAACATCAAGAAAGAGCGACGAAAATGAGATCAATTCATAGGCTCCTCTCGAAGCTTTAGAAACCTGCTCGGCGCCATAGTCCTCCATGTAAGCCCATTGTCCTCCATGTAACACTAGGTCTGTTTTCTGCAACATGCCAACATGCTTGCAGAGACCAATATTAAGATACAAAAGCGACAGTATTTTGTAGATCAATGTACAGATCACAAAAAAAATTTGGTAGACCAAAATAGAACAAAAAATCAATAGCTGAGAATATCATCATTGATTTAGCGGAACACAGAAGAAAACTGTTGAAGGGTTTCATTATTTCTTCAACAACTCGGAAACATGTATATCAAAAAAGAAGGTATTTACTCCTCCAAATTAAGTAATTCTTATATCAATATCAAAGCTTAAACTAAATGTAGGAATACAAAGAAAAACCAGGTGAATCTGTGTCAACCTTGGGAACACGCATCATTGTCTACAGATGATCACAAACAGCCTTGGTGAAATCAGATGTAGATGAAGATCCACCAAGGTCAACCGTCCGGTACTTCCCCTCGGCAATTGTAGTCAAGATGGCGTTCTGAATCCGATCTGCTTTATCGTGCAGCTCCAAGTGGCGCAGCATTGTGACCGCACTCAGGAGCAAAGCTGTTGGATTCGCCATATTCTACAAAAAAAATTTCCAGCATATCACAAAAGCCACATGGGGAAGAGATAGGAAACTATTAACCACAAAGATTGGGCTTAAGGAGTGTGTGCCATGACATAGATATATCTAATAACAGATAAACGGTTATCTTTTAATGTTGAGATTAAAACAACATAAATCAAGGATTAAGATTAGAATGTTATCTTTTAATCTTAATCATTCCTTTTTCACCATTTAACCATTTTTTTATTAGACACGCATATATCATGACACACACTCCCTATTCCCAATTTTATTGATACGAAATATAACCCAGAACTCAATTTTGTCATTGTTTATTGCTATTTGTTGAAAAAACTATATTGGGATCTTCTGATGAAGCAAATTTTGTCATTGTTTATTGCTATTTGTTGAAAAACTATATTGAGATCTTTTGACGAAGCATACAAGACACCAGGGTAGGATGGCAGCTGCTACCACTCCACAGTAACAACTCGTACTCTTTACCACTCAATAAAATCAAGCTTCCAGTTAAGCGGAACCCAAGCAGGAGCGGAGATCTTGCACCTACTAAAACCATGTGGATGAAAGTGAAAAATGTACAACTTACTGTGCCATATGCCTTAAGGTAGATACATTTTCATTCACCCATTCCTCTCATCTCATCTCATGACTTATTGTTTTGCTCAACAGGCTTTGTTTAACTAGCTACTCTGTCTCTCTTTTAAGCTGAAAGTCACTAATCTAGCAATGTTTGTGACCAGCCCCACTAAGCTTCATCTCCATTAACCGATTTTAGAAGCAACTTCCCTATCCTTTCCCCTTCTTCGCCGTTGGCTGGGAATCATAATGAGAATATAACAGCTACATTTGTGATTCAGTGTGCAATGCTTAGCAATAATGGTGTGCTGCGTGAGTGATAAATGCGTGAGTATCATTGGCACTAAGCAACTATAAAACGTACACATCATGAAAAATATTTCTTATGAAATAGACCAATGGAAAGAGAAAAAGCTAGCCAGGACAAGCTTTAGCTCATTATCAGCACCACCAACCAAGTTTTTAAAGCATACTAAACAAAATGGCCCTTAGAATTCCCAAGTACGTGCTAAAACAAAAGATGGACCTTGACTCAAAGCCAACGATACTTGAGGTTTTCGGGGAAATAAAATGACTAATTGAATAGCATAGGAAGAATGTTCTACATGATCAAGTTAACTTTAGTGTCCATGGTGGTTGCAACAGTGGTTGGGATGTGTTTGCGTGTTAGTCGCAATGATGGGCACATGAGGGTAGATATTGCATGAGAAGAGCAATCAGAGGCTAAACACATATGAATATTGAATATTAGGGGCTAACCTTTCCAGCAATATCGGGTGCAGAACCATGCACAGCTTCAGCGAGTGCAATACCACCCTCACCAATGTTACAGCTGAACAGTGACAAACAGAGTAGGTGAGTAAGTTGGATAAACGACCAATGCTATCAAATAGCCAGAAGCCAAAAGAAAAAATATACCTTGGCGTCAAACCTAAGCCTCCAATTAATCCAGCACAAAGGTCACTAATAATGTCACCATAGAGATTAGGCATGACCAACACATCAAAAAGAGCAGGATTCTTCACAAGCTGTAGAAAGAAACCGGAGTCAGCAAAAAATCCAAATCCTGGTTACCCATATAAAGATGGAGATATGAATTTCAAAATCTATGCATCGCCCAAAAGAAATCAGTGTGGCATACACTTCAGCAAGGAAAACTTGATCTGAAGAAGTCTAATCAGGAACCATGTTCCAGGCAAGATTACGTTATGGAAGTTGCAAGAAGATCTCATGTGATCGCATTTGTTTTGGGGTCCGAGTATCTCAGAGATATTGAAGTGTGTGATATTGATGATGTTTAACCTCCTTCCCTAGTGTTACTTTCCCCATTACAGAGCAGATGATGCACTCAACTAACATACTCAACCTTTTCCTTTAAGTGGTATATTTGCCAATAGAGAAGGGGAAATAAAACATCCAACTAAACTCACACCCTTAAGTGAGAAAAAAATATTAACATAGGTGAGCTGAACCATACCATCATACAGCAATTGTCAATAATGACTTCCTCATATGTGATCTCGGGATATTTCTCTGCAACCTCACGGCAACACTGCGAGCAGGAAGAAATAACATAAATACCAGAGTAACCAGACAAAGATAAATACACCTGTAAGTTCAAAATTTGGCAAGATGCAAACCTTGAGGAAAAGACCATCAGTTTTCTGCATGATGTTTGCTTTATGAATTGCAGACACTCTCTCTCGTCCAT
>JAOVYX010006357.1:0-36632 GCA_035668315.1 Drosera spatulata | reverse complement strand
TTGAACTTTCAGCCATCATCATGATGGTTAGACAGTTAGAACCAAATCATGACATACACAATGCTTTCTACGCTGAGCGACCCAGCCTATCCATTAACTGTTTTCAAAGAGAAAGTTTGCCTCAAACATGAAATTTGCAAACAGAAAGTGGGGTATGACTATGAAACTAATTGTCTATCTGTTTCCAGGGTGCTTGGTGCGGTCGTGATCGTTCTTGGTTTATATCTTGTCATATGGGGTAAAAGCAAAGACTATGACTCCCCACCCAAGGTAATCGATGAGGAAATAGCATTAGATGTAGAGTTGGGCAACACAACAAAAGATTGCAAGGAGAATGAAAACACCAAGGAACCTCAGCAAAATGGTGCCTAGAAGAAGTTAATCTCATCAGAAGACTGCAAGAATAATCGTCAGAGGATGTTGAGTACAACATCTGATCTATCCAGAATCAACATTCAATTCAAGCTTCAACAAGGCAAAAATTCCGCATTTGTATATACAGATTCCTATTGAGTAGTGTATATTATATGCAGCACTGAGAGGGTTATCATTGAAAGCAAAACTAGGCTTTCCGTCATTAATCTACGTAGGATTTATTTTCGCAAATATCCTATGTAACACATTTCACCATGTAATCCCCCTCTGTCAGAAATGAAACAGCAATTTTGAACAACACATCAGTTCTTGTTTATGCATACCAAGAGCGACGAAGGTAATTAAAGAGCACAACTGCACAACCAACTATTTTTTTCACCGTTTTCTAAGAAAAAGTAATATGAATACAGTGATGAAGGAGCAAACTCATATATCAAGAGTAATATTTTCAACTAACCATCTAAAACTGTTTTAACATTACAGAGTAATAGGCTGAACCAGAAATGCGTGTGGTTTTCACAACGGACCAAAAAGCTTGCTCCAGATAGGAAAAATGAAGCTGTCACAAACACACTACGCGAAAGGCTCGCACCCAAAATACTACTACAAGACCCTCACGGCACACACACTCTATTGAGGCACAAAACGGAACTCCAATCATTGAGGGCAGTGACCTCTTAGACCAGGAAGAGACCATCCTCAAGATTGTAAAGCAACTCTTGCTGCTAGTACTGGTTGATCAGCTACCATTTTCATAAAGGCAGTAAAGCTGAAACATTATGTCTCGGAGCCACTGTCTAGGAGAAAGAGAATCTAGATTCCTGTACTCCCCGTCATTGGGAGGGTAAGTTGGATCCTAGTATGAAAATATAGATTCTTAAAAGACAGCAAAATCGCATCGTTTGATGATTAAAGAAAAGCATTGTCCCCTACTCAGACGGACAATTTTAATCAGAGGTAAAGGTAAGGACCCATGTAATATGCATGATGAAACCACTACAGTTCAATCAGGAACTTTCAAGTGCAACGACAACAAGAAAAAGGATACATGTATCGCTAAAGACATGAAAGCGGGCTCACTAGTAAGTTATGATTACTAGCTTAAAGCTTGTCGTAGGAGATCGCAAAGTTCATTTTAATACTAAGGTCACCTTCCACTATGGTAATGGCTTCTGCATATGCAACTTTGGTGCTCCATGTTTCTATTTCCAATCAAGCTTTTTTCAAAAGAGATTAGTTGATACAAGGCATCAGGGTGGAATCTTTAGTATGGGGTCTGATTAAAGAGAGAAAAAAGAAGAAGGGAACAATTGAGTACCAATCAACTAAGATCTCAGGTAGGGTGAATAAAAGTGAGTTTTCTCACAAGCCAATTTAGGCAGTGGGTTCCAAAGCAGGCAAAAATAAATTGAATGATGAAATTGTCGGATACAAAACCGAGGTCAGCCAGATTGTGGAAGCATATCATAAAAAAATTTCAGTGAATTTGAGAATTACACACTTTCTCAAGGCAGCAAAAGAGAGAAGAAAGACGAATTACAGGAAGCTGAAAACTGCTTAAAGACCTGAACTAACCTAATCAGCCAAAGCCAATTGCAAAACCTGGATTGATGCTAAAAGGGTTACCAACATGGCCAATGAAGCGCCATCACTGACTCCTTACCGTTCTCAAGTACCATATCTACAAATGAAGTATCGTTCTCAGCACCATCACTCTCTCGCAAAAGAAGCGCTTGACAATACAAGACACCAAAATCCTTATTAGAGAGTTGTGAGTATGACCTGGGGCCTCCTTGACCTCCTCAACGAACCTTGCCATATGTTTGCATTTAGGATTTTATCATACAAATCTACAAGCTCTTATACTCTTAAATCATCATCAGGCCTTACTAAAAAAATGTTTATGATTAATTGAGGTCAGGGTCTCCAGTATCATTTTGACAACCATGCACAAATCGAGAATCGGATACCATCGAGGCAATCACGTTTGGAGTGGTTTTTCGCAGATCATTAAATCTAGAGTTCTCGCATACGGACATATATTTAGGTGGCATGGAGTGTTGGGCCGTTGGCCTAACTTAAACCTCGGAGGTTAACTCAAAACCAATCGGCTATGAATCATCAAAAAGGATAAGTGATTATATTGATATTCATAAAATCTAATGTGGGTAGAGTTCTCTCAACAGAATCATCAAACATCATTGTGTGAATTCATTAGGTCTCACGGTCGTCAAATATACACCGGGGCGAACACAAAATGACGATCACTAGTCTAACTCGACCGCGTAGCCAATGTAATAGTCTAAACCCTACAAAATCCATCTAATACTCCAAATAATCAAATCAAAATCAGAAACCGTAACTGAAATGAGGGACCTCCAAGACTACGTTGATGAGAAATCGAGAAAATGCGAGAAACCCTAGCAGAGATGGTGTAGAGAAAGTACCATAGAGACGAAGCCGAGATCTCCGTGATCCGCCGCCGTGGAGTCTGAATCGGAGAGATCTGCGGCGGAGAAAGAGTGTTGACGCGGTGGCGATGGAGCGGTTTTTTGAAGCGACGGTGTACGGATAACGGGGAGAGGTCGGATGTTGCGTGTGTTGGCCGTTGGTGTGTCAAGGGTGGTCAAAGTCCTGGGATCGACGATCATCCACCGTTGATGGATGCCACAACTGTAACATGAACTTAAAAGGGAGTACTGTACAAGCATAAAAACATCATTTTTACACAAATCTATCGTGTGATAAAAGATCATGTAGTTTTATCACATCTTTGGCAAAGTTTCATTGGAGCAAGTCCAATACTACTTGTTAGTTATATATGTAGCAAGTATAATTTATATTTTGATAATAAATAATGATATATTGTTGTATTCCTTTCGTCTCATGAAAAATATAACGTTATATTATCATTATATTATTTAATAAGTATTTTGAGAAGATTCGTTATTCGTCTTAACGATATAAAAAATTACGTTACTTGGTCAGAATTAAAACACATAACTTAAATTATCATTACTGTTTCACGATAATTTTACATAAAACGATATTTGATCGTTCTGTAGACAGCGTAACTTTATTGCTGACCTAAACCAACATTGTTTTTTTTATGAGACGGAGGGAGTAGTTTATATATGTTATTCCAATGCAGGCATGCTATATTATGACATTATTTATACATGAATGGCTATAAAAATACCACATATGTGATTGAATTTTGTTTTTTCTTCATTTTTATTTTTGTTCCAAAATTTGTTATGCTAAAAAATAACGATGGTTATTTTTATAGTTTAATTCCACATCAAGTTTGACAAAGATAAAATTTATCGGGTGAAAAACATATCTATTGGAACAACAATCTATGAAACAATTGGTATAATTTAACTATGATTTCATATATAATATATTTATTGAATTTGTTCTTACTAATTCAAGACAGGATCAAATTTTAAAGATATAATAAAAGAAAATAAAAAAACGAATCTATATAATCTCGTGAAATATAAAATATAAAGATTATATTTAAAAATAAAAACTCCTGACATTATAATTAACAATTAACTATATTATTTAATATATATTTAAAACAAAATCATGATAAATCGTTAAAAATTGTTTAAATCAAACTATTTAAAAACATCCTTGGTACCATTTTGATTTTGGATGGTAAAACGTGAGAAAAAAAGAAAGAAAGAAAAGCGGACCCATTAACCGTTGTGGATAATACGGACGCGATGATTTTTTTGCTTCGCTCCGACCTCGTCTTATGAGATTCAAGAATCGTGATCTCCTATACTTCTCCATCTCCAAACTTTCGCTCAAAATTTCAACCGACACCATTTTCCCCAAATCACATTACCATTTCATTCACCCAGCAACCCGCCGTGAGCAGTCAAATCCATTGAAAAACACCAATGCAGATGAACTGTTCGACAAAATGTCTGACTGGAACGTTGTCTCAATCACAGCCGCCATGGGCCGCGCTGCGAGGGCGCAACGGCACGAAGATGCATTACGCCTTTTCTCAAACATGCTTAAGTTTAATATAACACCGAATGAGTTCACTTTCGGGACCGTGATCCCATCCTCGACGGCATTGGGTGACATTGACGTAGGAAAGCAGCTGCATTGCTTTGCTATAAAGATAGGCGTGCAGGGTAATGTGTTTGTAGGCAGCGCCCTTCTTGATCTGTATGCTAAACTGGGTAGGATCGAGGAAGCGTGTGGCGTGTTTGAGGAGACGCGTGAACCGAATGTGGTTTCTTGGACAGCATTGTTGTGTGGGTATTTGAAGAACGGGAGAGTTGATGAGGCTCGTGGGGTGTTTGAGGGGATGCCGGAGAGGAATGTTGTTACTTGGAATGCGATGATTGGCGGGTTCAGTCAAACGGGCTGGAATGAGGAGGCGGTGAATCTGTTTCTCCAGATGTTGAGGGAACGGGTTTTGCCTGATCATGACACTTTTCCCTGCGTGATCATTGCAGCTGCGAATATTGCTGCGCTTGGAATAGGTAGGAGTCTCCATGCTTCTGCAGTGAAGTACTTGGGCAATATCAGTTCCTCTGTTGGTAATTCTCTCATCACATTTTATGCGAAATGTGGAAGCGTTGAGGATAGTCTCCTCATCTTTGACAAACTTATTGATAGAACTGTAGTTTCCTGGAATGCTTTGGCCTGTGGATATGCGCAGAATGGAAAACCCGCTGAAGCTATGGAAGTCTTCGAAAAGATGCAGGATAAAGGCTTCCAACCCAACAGAGTAACGATCCTAGTTCTTCTGTGGGCTTACAACCACGCTGGTCTGGTTGAGGAAGGTCTCAATTACTTCAACATGGTGAAACTCAAATATCCAAATATCATAGACTCAGCACACTTTGCTTGTATGGTTGATTTGCTGTCCCGATCAGGGAGATTAAATGAAGCCGAGAGGTTCCTTATTAATTTGCCATTTGATCCCGGAGTTGGGTTCTGGAAAGCGTTGCTTGGAGGATGTCAGATTCATTCGTACTTGGAGCTTGGAGAATATGCAGCTCAGCAGATCCTCGCACTTGATCCTCAAGATGTACCATCGTACGTTATGATCTCTAACGCACATTCTTCAGCTGGGAGATGGGAAAACATGTCTATGGTCAGGAGACTGATGAGAGAAAAAGGGATGAAGAGAGTTCCAGGATTCAGTTGGATCGAGATTGGTAGCCAAATTCATAAGTTTGTGACCTCGGACCAGAACCATCGTGACAAGGAAGATATTTACATGATCTTGGAGATATTCTTGAAACATCGCACTTATACGTGCGAGTACTGAGTACTGACTAATGATTTCAGCAAAGATGATCCAACACCTACGAAGGAAACTAACAGGTACTTATTAGATATACATTAATAGGACCTCCTACCATCAGTTCGAACCTTTGGTAGGGTTGGTTCCCCGACATGATATCAGAGCAGGCCGTGGCATGAGGTCACGAGTTCGATCTCTGCCTCCCCCATTTATTGCCACCTATAACAGTACTGATGCTTCCACTCTCATGATCTTCAGACTTGCTGCAATTCGATGTTGTTCAAACTTCATTGCTATGATCTCTGATTTATTTTTCAGAGGTTTCAATTGTTACAGCTAAAGGAATGATACCTACATCGGCTGTCAACAGATTGACTCTTATCACCGAGATTGTGCTTCTATGCTTGAAGAAGCTGAACCACTTTCACCAGGAATCCCATTATTTGAACGACAAATGATGCTACAGTCCAGATATACACGGTATGTCATCTATTTTTGTGTATATGCTGCGCTACGTATACATTTAAATTTCGAACTTGAGCATCTGAAACTGCTTCAGGAGTTTTAGACAGCATATCTGAATCTAGTTTCTAACTGCATTTTGGTGGTTAGTACTGCGATTCTGGCGGACACCATGCCATTAGTCACCCCTCTGTCTGCTATTTAGAAAACATATAATACCCATAAGATGATGGACTATTTGAATATGGGATTACAAAACATACAGCTTGAGGTTCGTATTATTCAAAACATACGCCACAACCCCGAACCTGGCCTTTGCCTTTGCTGGGTGAGTTCGGCCCGTGAATGCAGGACATCCTAACTTTAAGAAACAAATGCTGGAATGAATCATATCAGCAAATAGGGAAAAAAACAAAACAAGAAATCGACATTGATGTCGCTTTATATGAAATCGGCTGCTGATCTACGGTCAAGACAAGCAACTCCTTCAACTAAGAACCTGTTGATGATTCTTCCCATCCCATGTTGTTATCATTGACAATCTCCTCTCCCTCAAAGTTGGAAACCCACGGCTGTTTTCCTCGCCGTCTGTTCATTTGGTCCCAAGTGACAATACTACTTTGGCCCGAGGATCCCAATTTGACGGCTTCTAAAGTTTCGGAAGCATGCACGATTTGGTTTTAATCGATGATAAGACGCAATGTACTGCATTATTTGTACATTTTTAGGTAGTATATGCTAAGTAGATAACAAGGAAAGTGATCTATACCTTGTATCTTTTCCAATGATTGTTTACGGTTGTCTAACTAGAATTAGTAGCCGAAGTTCTAAGTTCTAACCTTAGGTTGATGATTCGCGTGTTACGCTTGAATCTGCTTGAAACTTGATTCGTGTGTTCTTAACATTGTCGAGTGCATTTGGTTGATAGTTTCTGAGGTTGTTTCTCTGTTGCCATTACAAGATGTCAAACCTGGAACTTCATTATCAAATGAAGTTATCATTGAGTTAACTCTGTTCATATTCTCCATATTAGTTGTTGAGATGCACCAGATTGAAGTGGGCCCTGGGCGGATTTTCTAATGGGCCCCGCCGCACGCAATCCTGAATGCCAAGGTGGACCGGCCCAAGCTCCGAACCCGTTGGGCCGGGGATTTGGGCCTTTGTCAGCATTATAGAATCTGGTGTGGGTGTAATCTCCTCTCCACCAATAACTGAGCTCCTGGCACGTGGGCAAGTGGGACCCACCAATCCCCACATGCTCCGTTGCTCACTTTCCATTTTGCTCCCTATTTTAATCTAAAATCTCTGCAACCTATGTGTTATGCATTTGATATGTTACTATTAAATTTAATCCCATTTTTGATCATTTCTTGGTATTTAAATTTTGGTGCTCTGTGTTTTTTCTTTCCTTCTTCATTTGATATTTTTTTCTCCATCAGAGTAGACAGAGGGAAAGTAGAGGAGAGCAGAGAAAGTATTTCATCATACATCAAGCATGGCTGAGTCCTCTGCTTCATATATTCATATGGTATGGCACGTTTCGATCTCTTTCGAGTTTTTCGACTTTGTTTCGAGATCTCGCTGTGACATGCATCTCAATCTGATTCGTTTTTCGCTTAGATATGTTTGTATATGTTATTGGTTTGGTATAACTATTTGCAAATGCTCAGTCAAAGCGAGCATATTTTTATTTATTTTTACCTTAAGAGCTTAGCCATATCAAGATTGATGTTTATTGTATTCATCTTTGCCAATATGCCTTGGTGTATATCACTATATGTGTGTCCTAGTATAGATATAGTTCTTGATGAACATGATCTAGATATTGACGGGAATAACAGATGGAGAGGAGTTTGTATGTTTGGAGTTTGTAAGTCTATGTCACCCTTTCAAAGGGACTGTTGATCCTCATAGACTACGTAGTTAGGAGTATAGATCACGATCAAGCTAGTACTACACGTTTCAATAGAAATGTCCGATTAAGAAGACGTGCACATCTTAGGACTTGGGAATAGTCGGTTGCTTGGTTCATTCACATATGTTTGTTTAGGATTCGTTCTGTTTGTTTGGCGTCGTTCCTACATCTAATCCCATGATATATGTTCGAATTTTCGATGACAGTCTTAAGTACTCTAATCTTATGGGAGTACTTATAAAAGAATCACTGATAGAAGTAAAACATGAAACCCGTATTAGTTTTTTAATACTATCAAACCTGCGAGTACCCGTCCGTTGACCATGATTATGATATCGCTTTATATAACTATGATGAGTTGTATAAAGGATCTCTATCAATAATTGGGATTGGATTTACAGGGTGCTATAAGGTTTTTGTCTGTTATTTGGATTGAATTGTGGACCAGCTTCGGGTTCATGATAATGCTGATAACATATGGGTCTAAGTATCTACTCTTTTTGTTTTGGGGTTTGCTGTACTGCTGGTGCAGGTGCAACATCTGATAGAGGAATGCATAGTGTTCAATATGAGCATGGAAGAGTGCATGGAGGCTCTGTCCAAACATGCCAACATCAAGCCTGTCATTACCTCTACTGGTCAGTCATATTCATTTCAATCACTACTTGTCTTTAGTTACATGCCTCTGTTTTCCAACACATTTTAAAAGCTTCATTCGCTGTGTTGTCTTGGCGAACATGCCGAGTTCGTCCTTTCTTTCTCTGTTTTACCTCGAGGCATGAGGTTAGATCGATACACAACATTGGGTCGACCATATGAATCGATAAGATTACATGAGTTTTGTCTATCTCGTAACTTGGTATCCATGGCATCATAGTAAGACAGGTCAATGTTTTCTGATATAGTACTCCATATGAGACGTACTGATTAACCATACATCGATATGTATATATACGATTGCTCCCTGTTGTCAATGGTTTTTTATCTTACAATGACCATGTGGAATGGGCTTTGCATTGCAGTCTGGAAGGAATTGGAGAAAGAGAACAAGGACTTCTTTGATGCATACGCAAAGAGCAGAAACCGGAACCAAAACGAAGCATCATGGTGCTCTCAACTTCATAAGAAGTTTATGCAGCTATCGCCATCGGAGTCGTCCTCCTCCTCGTCTTATTCTCCTTCCCCTTCATACGAAGGAGACACAGACGATTAGATATCAATGTTGTACTTGTTAAGATATGTTGGCTGTTGTGCTTTGTATATGTCTTGTCAGGGTGACGATAGGAGTGACTTTATAGGATCTGATTAGAACTTTCAATTGCAAAATAATGTTTATTCGTGGTGATATGTTCTGAGACATTTGAAAGCAATTCTCAAATTAATTTGTTTACGCCCTGCAGTGTTAAGTCGGAGACATGACCGTTATAGCATGTCTACATAAGACTATTGTACATACACATTTTGAACGGATTATGTTAGCGGTAGAGCAGTGTGATTTATTCAAACAATATAATAACGATTCCAGCATCTCCACATACAAGTATACACGTCTAAATCCTAATCGCTTCGACGATTGGTACGGATTCAGTAATGAAGGAATAATGCTTCCTTTGTCATCATATCCCAATTCAACTCTCTCGAAAAATGTCACGACATAATACTATAAGTTCGTTACAGCATTCGCAACTTTCCGTTGAGCAAGAAATAAACTATCGTGACATTGTAGAGCTTGTAAAGCTGCTTTGTGGTGGTGAGTCCATTGACAATTGTCGGTTTAAAAGGTTTGTCAGGTTTGGGGTTTATTTAACAGATGAAAAAAAAAATCCTAGGAGATTTCCTTTTAAAAAAAAATAGAACTATCGTGACATTGTATCAAATAGTTGCAATAGTTCCATATCTAAAAAAAAAAAACGGATTTATGTCATGATACATCTAAATTTAAATGTGTCTATTAAAAATCAACGATTAAGATTAAATGATTGTGATGGATATATTTTGATATTTTGACCAACATTATTTTAGCGGCGCCTCTTGATTAATTGACTCTTATCTGAAGATGTATTTTTTATTCATGTTTTAATTTTGATAATTAATTTGTATTAGATATATATAAGCTATTAAAAAAAACTAGTTTCAATAGTTTATAAGCACACATTAATAGGGTGCATTATTTTGATTATTTTCTGTCATTTCAAAATTTCCAATAATAATAGGAGTGAAACTCCTTTCAGTTTGAGCAGGTTGAGAAAAAATTGAAGGTGTAGAACCTAAAAGGGAGCAGAGCTACTTATCTGAGGAGATTCAAAATTAGAGACTAATTTTCTAACTTCAAATCAAACTTCTTTTTGAATGATTTTTTTTTAAAACTAGAATAGAAAACTATTAAGTTAAGTTTAATTGATTTGACACTTGTTACAAAAGATTTCCGACAACGATGTCAAACATTGACGCGTGCTATCGTTTACACGTCAAATTAATATTTATGAGTACTCATTTTCACTCTATAAATATAGAATTAATGCGAAAGTGAAAGTAAGGATCGAACCCACAAAAAAAATCGAAACTGTCCAACTAAACTAACTTAAAGCAATAATTATTGTAGAAATGGAAGTGTGTTTAAAAATATTATAACTAAACTAATTATTCAGAAATAGATAAAACTAAGTTAAATAATAGAATGGAAGGGATAATGATTGAGTCATTTTGAATCACTTACAACAATCATTGATATTTATAGATCTTAAGTGTAATAATTAATATGCAATGTTTATAATAAGTATCTGCTTAACTCGAATATGTGCTAACCTTCACCGCGCCGCACAACCACCACGACTCCGCCGGCGAACTCGCCGTTCTCTTGCATCGTCCACTTCGCACCGGTGAGTCTCTTTTACCTTTCATCACAATCATGTTGGGATTTTGTGCTTGGTATCCTCTAGGGTTTGCAATCGAAACTGTTAATTGAACTTATTGTTATTTGCCTTGAAATTGAGATGTGCGATTCTCGTGTATTGACTTTTGGTTTACAATTTGTGCTCTATTCTTCACCGTATAATAATCTTGAAATGCACCGAGTCTCCATTGTTTCATTTGGGAGATCGAATTTGACATTGCTCATTGTGACAGAAATAACTGGGTTGTTGTTATTGTTGAATTTGACATTGATATTAAGAGTTTTAACACATCCAGGAGATTTCAGATTGTTGCTAAGTATCAAGGGAATAGCTCAGTGTTCTGTTAAAAAATGATTGTGACTGCATGAGCTCGGGATTTAGAACGGTTAGGCTGAGGAGACAGAAAATCTTTTAAGGTCTATATCACAATCGAAAATCTATAATCATGCCTACCCCCTTAGCGAGATTTTGTTCATCTTTTAAGAAGATAGATTTTTAATCTGGAAAAAGCATCCATACTTGTGTAAAAGAGAAATACTATCATCAAATTCTCCTTTAGCCATTTCTTCGGAGTGTTTCTGGCAAACAGTCATGTTGGTGGTTATCTTTTGGATAGGATTGAGAAGTGAGAAAGTACTCCTTGGACTTGTAGTGCCGAAGTGAACTTGAATTCGGTATCGGCTTGGCTGTGTACTTGAAGAAACGAGATATGGACATTGCCCTTTTCTCTCCATCATCTATTTTTGTTGATAGTGATGACATCTCTTCGGGTACTTCCCTCCCCTTCCATCTTCATTTTTTATGGTAGATTACTTATAGTTAATAGTCATGCAGCGAAATCGAACTCTTATCTTTTGGGTCTTTATGCAGGAACTGATGATGTTACCGAAAACTACGTTGAAAGAAACCACAGCTTCCCTGGAATGGTCAGCCAAAGCTTTAACTCTGTGAATCTATCCTTGGCAGAATATGTGCGATGTTGATGTAAACATTTTCTTGTTCTTGTTTTGGGTTTAGCAGGAAATTATGATTCGTGAATTCTCTTTCCATCAGCTCAATGCCAATCTACTTTGGCCGGGTACATTTGCATTTGCAGAGTGGTTGATTCAGCACAAGTCATGGATTGAGGGAAAACGGGTAATTGAGTTGGGGAGGCATGTAACCTTTGCTTGTTTTGTGGACCAGCTTAATTTTGTTTAATTTGATTCAACCCACTAGTCCTTTCCCTATTAATTGAGCTTCTTGGGTGTTGGCATCCTTGAGCTTATGTGATTCAGCAATTGCTTGTACTTTCTGATTTTGTTCGCTGGTGAATTTGGAGTTCTAGAATGGCATATAATGGCTGTGGAATGTGAAATTGGAGATGATTCTTTCTTTTTATATGTATTCAGCAATTTTTACTTCTTTGCATAATTTGTTTTGCCTTATAAATTCTTTTTGCTCGTGTACACTTTGGCTTCTATTTGCAGTGGGACTGGAGCTTTGGCTATTTTTCTCCAGAAGTCATTGCAACTTGATATCACGACCTCAGACTATGACGACCAAGAGATCGAAGAGAATATTGCTTATAACTGTAAAATCAATGGACTCATCTCCGCCCTTCCTCATATTAAGCGTGAGTTAACCAAGTACTTAGAACTAGTCCCTTTGTTTTTTTCACCAACTTCTCTTGCCATTGATGTTTCTTCATCTTTAGTTTTTCCCTTGGAATCATCTAGAGCTATCTTATGTGTTTCTTGCCCATTTCCTTCCTGGCTAATGAGTTAAGCGTTTTATCCCGCCATTGAGTTGATTCTCCAATGGCCTATTGAAACTGGCACTTCTAGTTGTCGAACCAAAGCAAAAAGCAATCCCTATTCAGTTTTTCTCTTTTCACACTTCCAATATACTATGTGCGGGTAATCATCATCTCAGTTTTGTATCGCTTTCAAGTGCTTGCTTGTTCACTTTTATGTATGAAAGCATTTTCAAACCATATTATTAGCTATTTCAGGACCATGTTGATGTAGAGTTTTTGCTTATACTGAAATCCAATTATTTGCTCTTTCAAGAACTTAGGATTCCTGCTTTTGCAGATACATGGGGAGAAACTTTCCCAAACTCGCAGCCGAAATGGGACGTGATAATTGCAAGTGACATCTTATTGTGTAAGTATCAAATTCTTGCTGCTTCCAATCAATCGTGATACGTGAAGCTGTGAGATATACTACCATATTTGGGTGTAAAACTCTCTTCCTGGACGTGGAAACTTTTTTTTTTTTTTTTTTTTTTTGAAGCCGATTGCTTGCTTATTGTGCACTTCATATCTTGATGATTATAGATGTGAAACAATATCCAAACTTGATAAGGACACTCCGCTTTCTCCTCAAGTCCTCCACGTCAAAACTGAGCATGGCTGATTCTCCTCCCAGGACGGGAGAAAACACTGGTACGACTGATCTATGATCACTGTATATATCATGCGACTTGGGCAAGGTTCCATAGTAATCTTAGTTAAATTATAGTTTTTGAATGCTGATGTCAGGAGTTCATTGCCCAATATTCTTAATGAGTTGGAGGCGCAGGATTGGGAAGGAGGACGAGACACTCTTCTTTCAGGGTTGCAATGATGCTGGACTGGAAGTGCAGCACCTTGGTTCTCGTGTTTATTGCGTCAAACCTAAAACAGATGAATGTAGCTGATGGCAAACCGCAGAGTGTTTTTAGAACTCACAAATCCTAGGACTTTTCCAGTTCGTTAAACTTGGGATTGAGCCTTGAAAAAAGAGTGTGCGTGATCTCGCAGGTGAAGTATACCTTGTTTCGGATTCTTGCTCAGTTATGGAAACGAAGAAGAGGAAATGAACTTGCCATGCCTAGTGTTCTTGATATAATTTATATTGTCGTCGTCTAGTTAATGTTTTCTGCGGATCATCGTGGGAATGTTGTCATGACTTATGAGATGAGTTTACATCTCTAGCGTCTTGTGTCATTTGCAGTTTTAATCCGATTGGACAGGATGACGTCTGTTTTTTTTTTATCTTGAGGTTATTGGTATTACTGCTATAGTTTATGATAGAATAGTGTTACATGCAGCGTAGCCATATTTTTTCATACCCTCTGAAGTTTTACTTTCTGTGACATCTGTGTAAGTCAACATTCCATTCAACTCTAAAATGAATGCATGACAAAGGCAATACTTGAACGAAATGAACAAGGAAAATGTACAGAATTTAAGGTTCTATTGACTATAACGAAAAGGAATATTTTTGTTTTCTAGGATTAAGCCAAAGGATATAATACCGACATTCCATTTGTTACGCTACGGACCATTCAACATATACTTTGGAAAAACGAAATTCATTTCACAATGAGCATCTAGTTTTCATCGTTTTTCGTCTCAAAATAAATGAACCCTCAACTTATGTTTCGGAAGGTACAAATAGTGCAACATGACAAGTTTGACTATAATTTGATGTGTCATCGTTATGTTTCATTGTTCAATCTTTCTTAACAAAATCCATATAATAACATGCATAACTTAATATAGGGACTTTTATATTTCCTTGCTCTTTTGTTGAATTGTTAGGATCAAAATAATCGTCATAACAACCTCAAAAATAAAAGGAAAATGCCTCATTAAAAAATAATTAAATAAATGAATAAATTTATTAGGATTATTAAATAAACGAATAATTGAATAAAAAATCTAATAAATATACTATTACTCAAATCCTTCAGACGTATGTAATGGTGTTCCGCGGAACGCCATCCACCTTAATATTAAATAAATATATTTATAAAAAAATCAAAAAACGAATAAATAAATCTTCTAATCTAATCTACTATATATACTATCACATAATAAATTTTATAATATTTTAATCTTAAACAAGATGTTTATAAAAAGGAAAGAACGAAAATATAAAAAAACTTTCATAAAATAATTTTGTAATACTTTAATCTTACATAAATATTTATAAAAATGATAAAATTGTAAAAAAAAAAACTTTTAAACGTGAAATCTAGACAAAAGGGAATAAGAATTTGGTCTTTCACTAAATGGATCCACTCAACATCGAGGATTATCTCGCTGATAATCGATATAATTGAGGATAATGTAAACCTTTATTTTCATATTATCTTAGTATCATCTTTGGTTGAAAAAATTAAAAATTTATTGAAAAAAATTTTAAAAAAGAGAAAAACTAAAATTTCAAACTTTTACTAAACAATATCTATCTGATATCTAAATATAAATCTAAATTTGTAATAAAAAATAAAAATTATACAAACAAAATCTATCTAAATCTAAATCAAAGTGAATTGGAAAAAAAATCATAACTATTCGATGATAAACAATAAATAAATAATAACCAGAATTTTTGTATTTAAGAGAATTTTTATCCAATTAATTTTTTTAAAGGACAAATCAGGTATTATCGTATTTAAAAAAATTAAAGGACAAGTAATTTATGTTCATCGAAATTAATAGAATTTTTATCCAATTCTTTTATTGTTTTTTGATTACGAGTTGACGGTTGAGATTAAAAACTTAAAGTATCAAATTTATAACTATTCGATGATAGAAAATAAATAAATTCATATCAATATAAAAATATTTTATGCAACAAAAATAATAAAATTTATAATAAAACTAAAATAATTTTTGTACAATCATTTTATTCACAATAAATTACCTATAATTATAAAAGTAGAAATAATTCTAAAAACCTATATGCGGAAAAATAATTTCAAAAAATTATAAATTTAAAAATAGAACGTTTTTGTTGTGTAAAACAGAGCGATGTTGTTGCATGAAACAGAGCAGGTGTTTTGTTTTGAATAGAAATAGAGCGTCGGAGCAAAATTATATTCTCAGACGCTTTGCTTTTTCTTTTTTCAAACTGAATGCTTGGAAAAATCATATATTTTTGATATTATTTTTTCATGTGCATGATTTTACAATTTTTTTTTCAAGTTTTTGTATTTTTGGATAATTTTTTTTATTTAATATAAACAATGATTGATTATATCTTATAATATTTATTATTCATTAAACCACCTAATCACAACGATCTCTATATAACGTAAGAATTTTATCTTATTTATAAATTGAGATTTATAATGAATTTTTATATTAAAATGGATATAATTATTTATGGTTGAATTAATTTACATATTAATTAATTTTTTTTATTATTATAATCTCAGTATTCTAGTAATTGTTAAATTGTTAGGATCAAAATAATCGTCATAACACCCTCAAAAATAAAAGGAAAATGCCTCATTAAAAAATAATTAAATAAATGAATAAATTTATCAAAATGAAAATGAAAAAAAAATAAAAAAATAAAAGGAGAATGTTAGGATTCTGAGTATAAATAGGGATTCTATATGTGGGCTTGGGGTGAATCGAGGGATTCAAATCAATATTCGGATCCACTCTCTCCACTCTCTCTCACGTTCCCTTTCACACCCTTTTGTTCTCTCCTCTTCTCGAGTGAGAAACCACCGCCGCGTCGTCGTCTCTTCAACTGGGTAATCTCAAATCCCATCTTTTTCAATTACCCACCTGTGATAATTTCATTTCATGGTACTCTGATTATTCAATCATTTTTCCCTTGGATTAGATTATGGTTATCGTATTTTTTTTTATCCTTTTTGGGTGAGTGTGCAGTCAATTTGATGATGATTGTGTTGTTTGTTTTGGGTTTTTTTTTGTTGTTGTTTGATGGGTGTGTTGGGTCTAACGATGACGATGACGATGCTTTATGGGTGAAACTTGATGTGTTTCGATTTTTAAAATGTTTCATATTCTTTAGTCATTTCCGTCAATCCGTGTTTTCGTCCTCGGATTCCGTTTAGTTGTAATTTTTGTGTGATTAAAAAAATTTGGGCAGCGAATTTTGTGGCATGACATATACATAAGTTTCATGATTTATAATGTTCGGTATGATGGAAAAAGTGTTTTGGGATGTACGGCGTGTGGAATTGTATATTACGCTCACCCACCCAATGTCAATTTTGACTGTTGTTGCTGGTTGGAAAAATTTTGTAGCGTAAATGATAATGATGTCAACGGTGGTTTGAGTTTTGTATTTTGTTATGAGTTAAAGAAAACTTTGTTGAATTATTTAGTGGAAAAATAAAGTTTTTGAAAATATTTATGACACAAATGGTGCAATCATTTTAGGACAGTGAGAGTAATATCATGATTGCAATCATTCTGACGACAATAAGAGTAATATCATGATTTTTGGTCCATTTTGTATTTATGATGCTAATATTCTTAGTTGAATATGTGTCCAAGACACTGTATATTGTAAAAATCGTGACCGTTATCATGTACTTAGCTTATGGTGTTACGAATATTATAACTTATGGGCTCCCTAATGAATAATGGAAGCATGGCTCCTATCTTCTATATTCTGGTCCATGTATCAATTTAATTGTAGATATTTTCTTTTGGGATTCATGTGGAATCTTTGACTATACTCTTGCCTAATGTCGAAGTTTCTTTTGCGATTGGATGATCAATTCCTTGTGCTTTGCTCTAACTAACATAGTTGCTCTTAAGTGTTGACTGAATTGTCCTTATAACTGATTGTCAGTTTAGCTCTTAGCTAGGAGTATTGAACTTAATTATTTTTTTCAATCCTAGTTATGGTTTTAATTCTAGGATTATCAGTTATTTCCTAATTATATGCACGGAACCCCAAGCCTTGTTTTATTCATACAACAAAAATTCCTCTTATTCAAGATCTATTGTTGTTCTTTGCTCATGGATTCAAGTGTCTCTAGTCGACTCTGTCATAAGGACTTGGTAGACAAACTCATGTGAAGAATTAATAGTTGGATATCTTGCTTGCTTGTTGTAACTCATGTAAACTACGTCGGCATTTGCTAACTATTGATCCTTACCTTGTTGTAGGTGCTTCAAGTGTTGGCGAGCCGTTAGGTAGCTAAGTTGAGATGGGCTCCATGGAAGATCCTGATATCTATACGAAAGATGGGACTGTTGATATACATAACAAACCGGCTAATAAGACGACAACTGGAAACTGGAGGGTGTGCCCTTTCATCCTCGGTACAACATATGAATCTTATATTTTGTATGTTTTTAGTTATTGATGAATAGGTTTTTGACGGTTGAGATATTGATGTTTTCCTTTTCTTTTTCCTTTCTTTTTTTTTTCTTTTTTTCTTTTTTTGTTTGGGCAGCGAATGAATGTTGTGAGAGATTGGCATATTATGGAATGAGCACGAATCTGGTGAACTATCTACAGGAGCGTCTAGGCGAGGGTACTGCTTCTGCAGCTAGAAATGTCAATAACTGGTCAGGGACGTGCTATATTATGCCTCTTCTTGGAGCCTTTCTTGCTGATGCCTATTGGGGCCGATTCTGGACAATCTTCGTTTTCTCGATCATATATGTCTTTGTAAGTTTGATTTAACCTTCATCGTGTTCAGTTTCTAGCCTCTGAAGCTTCTATAGTTCTATTTGTGCTGTTCTTTAGTATTCGTTGATGCTCTACGTATACTTTGCTGGCGGATAACATCATTATTTCAATCATGATGTAGGGGATGACGTTGTTGACTCTGTCGGCCTCAGTCAAGGGGATGAAACCAACTTGCGATGGTAACGGCTGCTCTGCAACACTAGCAAATATCGCTGCCTGCTATGCAGCGCTTTATCTGATCGCTCTTGGGACAGGTGGGATCAAACCATGTGTGTCTTCCTTTGGTGCCGATCAATTCGACGAAACTGACAAGGTAGAGGGGAAAAGGAAGAGCTCATTCTTCAACTGGTTTTACTTCTCCATCAATGTGGGTGCCCTCATTGCCTCCTCGGTGTTGGTTTATATCCAAACCCATGTTGGCTGGGATTGGGGCTTTGGGATCCCAGCCGTTGCCATGGCTATCGCGGTCGTGTCCTTTTTCTCCGGGAGCAGTTGGTACCGGTTTCAGAAGCCAGGAGGAAGTCCACTGACCCGGATTGCACAGGTTGTGGTCGCTTCCTTCAGGAAATTTAACACAAAGGTTCCATCTGATGCTACTGTTCTGTATGAAACTTCAGATGAATCCAGCATCAAAGGCAGCCGCAAGCTTGAGCACACTGATCATTTGCGGTATGTAGAAGTTTGATTCTCAACTCTTTCTTGCATAGTCTATCAGATTATACAGTAGTAAAATAGGTGGATGACCCATGTAACTCGAAATTTATATTGTGAACCCACCACCCAATATGATGAACGTCTATGCTCGGCGGACTTCCCTATTTCAGTGTATAAGAGGTCATCCGCCATAGGATTTTAGCGCTTATTCACTGCAAACTAACCTATGGTTGTCTTCTCTCCAGATTCCTTGATAGAGCAGCAGTGCGCACAGAGGCAGATGACGTAAATAAGCAGATAGACCCATGGAGACTCTGTACGGTTACGCAGGTAGAGGAGCTCAAAGTTCTAATCAAGTTGCTTCCCATATGGGCAACCGGGATCGTGTTCTCAACAGTTTATGCTCAGATGAGCACCATGTTTGTGTTACAAGGCGATATAATGGACCAACACATAGGCCCCAACTTCAAGATCCCTTCAGCTTCGCTATCCATCTTCGATACTCTCAGCGTCCTCTTCTGGGTTCCAATCTACGACAGACTGATCGTACCCTTTGTGAGGAAATTCACTGGAAACAAGCGCGGCTTCACGCAGCTCCAACGCATGGGCATTGGCCTAGTGATCTCCATATTCTCCATGCTCGTGGCCGGGATCTTAGAAGTCGTGAGGCTCAACATGGTGAGGAAACACAACTATTACCAACTCAAAACAATCCCCATGTCCATCTTCTGGGAGGTCCCGCAATATTTCTTGATAGGTTGCGCCGAGGTTTTCACTTTCATAGGGCAACTGGAGTTCTTCTATGATCAGGCGCCCGATGCTATGCGGAGCTTCTGCTCTGCTTTCTCCCTCACCACCGTCGCCCTGGGAAATTACTTGAGCAGCTTGCTCGTGACCATCGTGACGGATATTACTACAAAGGGTGGGAAGCCGGGGTGGATCCCCGACAACCTGAACTACGGACACCTGGATTACTTCTATTGGCTGCTGGCAATTCTTAGTCTGCTCAACTTCATCGTTTACCTTTTCATCTCCCGGTGGTATACGTACAAGAAAGTGGCAGACGACTTAAAGTTAGATTCGTGATTTGATGATGAATTGGGCACGAACTGCCTCTCATTTGATGTTTCGGCAATTTAAAAGCATATCATCTCTACTCGTGTTTTCGTTTCGAGGATTCAGCTTTACCTGTAACTAGGGCTATAAGGATTTGTATTGCTTGGATCCTATTTCTCAGACAACTCCTGATTTCCTTTGCTTGAAATGAAGAAGTTTGCTTATGTTTCAACGAAATCGTACGCTCCCTTCCCGTTTTGATCCCCTTTCGAAAACTTCGAGTCTGTGAAATCATGTTGTAACGTTGGATTGTCAACAGGGTTGTTATTATAAAGTTACTAAAAGTTCGAATTACTATGTAAACGTTATGCCAGTTATAGTAGGGATTAACATTTGACTTTGGTTAATAATGTTTTCACCAGAATTTTAAGTCTCGCTATTCGACGTCTTCGAGTTTAGCTTTTGCTTAAGGTACTTGTATGTGTTTCAAGAGGTCAGAGTTGACATCAAGAGAATCAAAAGACACAAGGAGCAACATGTCGCGCAAACTTGTGGGCTACATTTCTACCACCTTACCTCAAATAAAATTTGCACATAGCTCCGAAGATATCAAAGTCCTAGTACCCATAACGTCGACTAAAAGTTAGCGCTGAAGTTCACAAGTACTGATCACGACAAAAAGATAGGAACAGGACAATTACGAACTACTAAATAGAAGTGAGAATGCCATGAACAAGTCAAAGTTGTAGGTTGATTAATGATAACTGAAGAGTTCCTAAGTTTACACAAGCATCTGATAAATGTGAATCTTTGAATTCTAAAGTTCACTGGCTTGCAAAAATCAACGCAGAAATGCCACTGGGACAAGAAAAACTGATGAGATTCAAACCTATCAGCCATGGTGACATAACGAAAATGCTAGAGTCTGCAAAGTATTCAATCCTGAGTTTCAGTCACGAAAGATGGCCGGATAGCCTAACAGCGGTTGAGTTAGCGTCTGAATCTTGTGCGACACTGAAGCGATCCAAAAAACAACAATTCAAATCAATGGAAAATAGCGCTTCACCAGGCGCAAGCGTAGGAAGCAAAACACTCCTAGTAAACTTCAGAGTACAATATTTCGTGACCAACAATCATCACATGACTTCTTGTTCAGCTTATTGAACATCTGAACCTACATAGGAATAGAACCGCATCCGCAAGCTTCGAAAAAGGAATACTACACGGTTACACAGGAATTTTGCACATAGGTTCACTCAGATCGTCCACTTCGAGTCTGCTGCTAAATCTGGTTGTTCCATCCTGTTCACGGTCTACCGCAGATTCTTGAACGACTACAAGAAAAGAAACAGACAATTAACGTCGATTTAATAAGTCGCAAAAGCATCCAAGTAAAAAGATACAGCTACCAACATCTATGTTCTTTGTTGCCTCCTTCATTTGCTCTGCAAGTTCCTCACTCTTCCTTGCAGCTGCAAGAAAAGGCATAACAGGACTTGAGACAAGGAGAGAACATGAATTCCGGCAATCATTTCATGTTTAATCCATCGGCAAAAAGAGATGGAATATATAGGAATAAGCAATAGAAGATGCATACCTGCATCTTTTAGACTTTCAATCTTCCTTGATGTCCTTACGGCAAACCTTTGAAAGGCCGGACTGCAAAATCAGAGATGTTAATCATCAAAAGATGCAGACATAAGAATCATGCATGGCATATACCAAGCAGTACAATATAACAGCCCAAGCGGTGTGGATGAAGAGTACACATTCAAATCAGCAAATCTAATAGAAAAGGCAATTTCAACATGTAAGAACGATGCTTGAAATGAGTCAAGCCTAGTTCAGAAGTAAATTGTTTTTTAACAGAGATTTCTGAGACTTCTTAGGCTGCAGCACTGATTCTAGAGCACTGCAGTACTGGCAATGGTGCAAAACAAAACGAAGTCTAAGACGCTCTTGCTTCAATGGAACGAGCCAGTCAGGAACCAAACCATCCTTATGGCCAGAGAAGGAAGCTTTCATGATCACCAAAGAGATGAAGTACTGATAATAATGCTACTTTGAAAACTTTCAATGCTCTCAGTTCACATATTGACACACATGTTTTGGCATAATAATCAGATTGTTGTTCTCCTAGTCGAAAGAAATCAATTATAATAACAAAGCGCAAGAACACATACTAAAATGTAAAAATCTAAACTTATTAAGCTTCATGACTGTAATATCCAACCGTAAAATATATTTTATTTTTAGAGTATACGGACGCAATGGTGGCATCCGTTTCTTCCCTGGCAAACACCAAACGGCTCCTTATCTTTATTTTTATTTTTCAAGAAACTACTATTACAATACAAACTGTAATAAAACTGGGAAGTTAAAAAACTGTAATAAAACTGGGAAGTTATAGACAAACGATGGAGTGATTAAAAAAAAGAGAGAGAAGGTTGTGAGAGAGGAAAAAAGAAAAGAGCAAAAGACAATAACTTTTCAAAATTGGTGGGCACCATCAATGTAGAAACAAAAAACACCGTTCCTATTTTTTCCATGGTCAACACCGTCTGGGCATTATACTCATATTTTTACATATCTTAAATATATTTTATTTTTGACATATCTTAAATATATTTTATTTTTACATATGTCAAATTTATCTATCCATTATTCTGTATAGATATTTTTCTAAAAAAAAGGGGGGGCTGGGGCATATAGAAACAGAATTAAGGGATAACAGGGCACGATGAACCAGTATTCAATCCTCTATTTTCCATCGTCGCATGTTCTCCCCTTCCTTCAAGTTCAATTACTCACTTCTTCCTCTAGATCATTAGACTCACACGACGCATCATCGGATTCGCACGACAATCCATCCAATTCATCTTCGGAAGCTAACTTCGTCGTAGGTGAGTCTTCTTCGGCCTTCTTTTAGATTAATATAAAAGGAGTTGTACTGGTTTTGATCTTTGGGTTGCAATTAGGTTTTATTGATGTGTATGAAAAGGAGAAGGACCTTGATGCATTGGAGGGAAATATGAAATTGGTCTCATCACCACATAACCTTCACAACAAAACTTTTGGGGAAATTTTGTGAGAATCGTAGGCTGTAGGAAAAATTCTGATATTAATATACATTGAAAGTTTGGATGCTTAGTTCAAAAAGAAATTTACGAATTAGGATTTGGACTTATAAATATTAAGTTATAAATAAAATTGTGCAGGACTGTCAATCTGTAAAATAAAATTTACAGGATAAATTTCGAGGCTTAATTTGGATCTGCTCAGTAAAAGTTAAAAAACGAGTCTTATATCAATATAAAGATCTTGAAATCTAATTTTCAGAACAGTTTATAAATCTTGATTTGGAGTTGTATGTAAAAAATTATGAGCTGATTAGTGAAGCGCTGTCAAGCTGTTTCGTTTAAGCATAAAATGTTAATTGTACTAATAAACTGCTACTATTCTTAATGTTCTATGAGTGAAACTCTGATGTTAATGAAAGGTCATTGAGTCTAATTTATAGAGAATTTTACGAAATTATTTTTGGAGTTATATGCGTGAAGTTATGGATTTAAATGCGACCAAAGATCATGTTGAACAGCTTCTGCCGAAATCCCACTATAAACCCATGATCTACTTTGGACTAGAAGTGATATATCTGCGATTTACGTATTCTTGGAAAGGTCATCGTGTCTATTTTCTAGCAATATACAGAAATCCTATTTTTGATACCTCTATTTGAAATTATAGTGATTTTCGAGATAACGATTAAATCGGTTTTATTTTAAAGTATAGTCTTACGCGACAATAAATTTCACTCGTTTTGCAAAATCCCTTATTTATCTCTTTTTATTTACATACGTCTTAAATATTATTTATTTGATACTATATTATGTAATATACATCATATACACAAGATTAATGAGATGACATTGCGTTTATTAATTATTCAGCGTGATTGTCGTGCTTTAGAGTGTTCAGTACCATCTACCTAGTTGATTCACACGCACTTCCAGATGAGAGTGTAGCACATCTTTTTCTTGACTCCTTGACTTGCTAGACCCTTTCATTCTGTATGACAGGCATACGTAGTATATTGTTACTTGATTATAGTTTTTCGAGGTTTTCTGCCTATTTTTGATGACCGATGATTAGCAGTCCATTCTTGATATTGATTATTTTATGTAGTTTTTATCGGTCGTTATCCTAATCAAGAGTTGCTCCTCGACCAAGAGGTGATTCTTGACATCATGAGTAATCGGGTAAGTCAAGAGGTTACTCTGACCTTCTAGAGAATACAATCGTTGCGGTTTGATTTTGGAATGATGCAACGAGTGATATTTGTCACTCGGATCAGCTTATAGGTTTACGCAGGTGATCATCCCGAGTGTACTGTAAGTACGATAAAGGATATACATGCCCCCAAGATGAAATTTATTTGATGGTCTCGGGAGATTTATTTTGGTGCATTTAGTTTTACTAAATGTATAACCCAAACCCGACATCCCTGTTTTTCAGTTGTCAGTTTGTATTCTGTTGTTACATGAGTTGATAGATGTTTCATATTATTTTAATTGTGGATTTGGAGAGTATACTTTATTTCCTCTTTATAGCTTAAACCTATGTTATCTGTCAAGTATAGTTTTTTGTATACTCTCAGCTGTTATTTGTCTCTTATATCATCTACTAGTTCATTGATACTTGCAGCCATTATCTTTCCGTTCTTTTGTATGTCATTTGATCCATACGCTAGATTCTCGCTCGGCATTGAAACTAACGGTTTTATCCGATTATTTTTTCTCAGGTACATAGGTGGCTGGACGCCGTGGATGCTCGACCTTGGCCCTCATAGGAGTACCAACATGCATTGTTTAGAGATTCTTCTATGGATTTTAGGAGATTGAGGATCAAAATTTATGTTTCTCTTTCAAACTATTTGATTGCTTCCGTACTTGGGATTTCATGTTTTGTTGGTTTTAAACTATCTATTTTCATGGCGTTGCGGGAATTGATCTATGCATCGTTTGGGATTTTCAGGTTTCTTTTCATGTTCATCTTAACATTTATGGTTGAATCAATTATTGAATTTGAGGTTTCTCATTTTAGAGGCTTATGTGGACTTTGTTTCGTGTATGGGTTAGTTCACGTGCCGGTCATACTCCTTTTTGGTTTGGGGTGTGACAACGGCAGAGTACACTTCCACACATTTCAATGTTAAGACATGTAATAGTTGTCCATAGTCATGTGAACCATCTTCCCTTGATAACAAGCTCCCCAATCATCAGTAGCAATAGTATTCCCTATAACAATTCACCAATTGATTCAATACGAATGGCCACATGGACATCCAACACAGACCTCTCCTGCAAGAATCATATCATTTTGTCATCTTATTATGCACTGAAGAAGCATGTGCTCTAACATTTCAACATGTTTTATTGTTAATTGTTATCACTCTTCAATCGTGTTTCACTTAATATTTATTTGCAGAACATTCCCGATGTCATCACTCAAAACTTGGAGTATATACCAAATCTCCATCACACCAGTTTATTATCCGCCTCACGTTCCTTCTTCACTCCAACCCTTAATTTCTTATTCTGTCCATCCTTTTCTCCTGTTTCACGCAATTTCTATCGTCACCCCCATTGGAAGCTCAGCTTGAGCTCTCGAAACCAAAGATCACATGATCTAAACATCATACCATAGACGCCACCCTAGCCACCTTACTAACAAAACTCCGAACTTCGATCATTTGCATCATACAATTCACAAAACATAACCCTATTGGTGAATTAACCATACAATCCTAAACCAATAAAACGAAGTAGGCTCAACACAATCTAATAACACCACAAATCGCAAACACAAACAGAGCAATACGAGCAAACAAGCGAAACCCAAAGATTCACCATACTTGTTGGCGAGGCTGTTAATCACCAATTCATTGACGACATACGACATCACTCTGTGCAAGAAACTGCCGCCCGCCATCTCTCCCCCCTTTCTTGCTCTCAATCCGCAAGCAAATAATAAGTGAATCACAAAACCCTAATTGCAAATTCCATCAAACAAATCCGCAAAAAGAATTGATGGGTTTTGAAATCCAATTGGATTTGGGGTACCCAATATCGAATTGTGAAGAAACTAGAGGGCAAAACCTGATCTTGCGACGGATTTGAACGAAGATGAGAGTGACTTGGGTGGATGAATTAGGTCGTCCAAGGGTTTGTTCTATATTTTGTTTTATTTGATCCGAACAGAATATTCTGGACTGAGCTTAAGATTAATGTTGAGATAAAGGTTGTGTATTTGCTCTGTTTGTGTATAATCTTCTCAAATAACATTATCCTTAAGATTACTAAGGATATTTGAACGGACATTATGTTATTCGAGGAGAATAATTTTCACAATCTTCACTTTAGATTAATACACCAAAGTATAAACAATCTTCGTATAGAAGATTATGTCAATATGCGCTCTGTTCTAACTCGTAAGTTAATAATAAAATAATTGATCCGTATTGTTATATCGCAATACACGAGTTTAAAATAAACAGATTAATCGATGAGAAACTTTTGATATAACTTGATTGTGATATTTAAATCGTTATTGCATACTTTATCTTGTTTTATGTAAATGTTGTTTCTAAAATTGATTTTGTCTGGTTAGTTTACTTACATGGACATCGAAGAAAATCTCTTTGCTGTTCATATAATCACGTACATTTTGTTCACCTCAGAACTCGTCAATTAAACTATCGTGATCCAAAAGTGCAATACCAAATGCACGAGGATCCTAGACTCCTAGTTGAGTTCCATGGTTGATTTGTTTCAATGGATCTATGGCCTAATCCGACACCGTAGAGCTTGTCTAACACAATGGGCTGATCTTACAAAAATGGGCCTCTCCACTCCAAATGGACTTATCCAAAACAAACACTTCCATTTGAATCGCCAAGCCCACATCTCACCCAAAGCCCACACAAAAAGGCCCAATGTTCCTTTTTCTCCAAGCATCCTCTCATTTCCCTCTCCAACTTCCACACACACAGTCGCACAGAGCACTGATCATCACCATCACAATGGCTCTCACCTCTCTCCTCCAAAACCCTAACCCCACCGCCGCCACTCTCACGCGCCACCGTCTCCACCTCCACCACCACACGCGCCACCACAACCACCTCAACCACAACCTCTCCCTTCCTCGCCGCCACGTCACCAAACCCCTCTTCCTCGATTCAACCCCACCCTCATCAAACCCCTCTGCAATCCCACCCGAAACCCTGATCCAAACCCTAATCTCATTCAAAACCCCTCTCTTCATCTCCCTCGCCGCCGCCCTCGCCGCAATCCTCCTCTACTCCACTCACCTCAACCGTCCTCTCCTCTCCTCTTTCGCCTCCTCCACAATCACCAACACCAAGAATGAGAAGGAGAAGAGTCTGCTTGAGAGGTTGAAGAGTGATCCGAATGATACAAAGTTGTTTAGGGAGTTGGTTGATATAAGGGTTGAGATGAATGACATGAAGGCAATGGATAGGTTGATCGAGTTGGAACCGGATGAGACGGAGTGGAGGCTATGGGTATTTGAGGAAGAAGAGGTTAGCAAGGGACGGGTTCGAGGAGTTGTTGGAGAGGAATCCGAGGGACGTGAAGGCGTATCACGGGTTGATCATGGGGGTGGGGAATGAGATGGAGGGTGGAGGTATGATGGGGAGTTGGGGAAGATGAGGG
The DNA here is from genome assembly GCA_035668315.1 of Drosera spatulata. NCBI lineage: Eukaryota > Viridiplantae > Streptophyta > Magnoliopsida > Caryophyllales > Droseraceae > Drosera > Drosera spatulata. Next base: position 8,820 of record JAOVYX010006357.1, on the reverse strand, counting down.
AGAGGATTGAGGAGGAGTTGGAGAAGTGTAGGGAGGAGGGGAATAAGGGGGATGAGAGGGATTGAGAGGGGAAGAAGGACGAGGGGATGAGGATTTATGAGGAGTTGCTTGAGGAGGATCCAACGGATTTCAGGGTGTATCTGTGTCAGGGTGTGATATATACGTTGACGGGGAAGAAGGAGGAAGGGAAGAAGTGCTTCGAGTTGTATAAGAGGTATGTGCCGGAGGGTCATCCTCATATTCAGGACTTTGAGGATACTATGATTGCTAGCAAGAGGCAGGCGAAGGAAGCGGAGGAGCGGAAGGCAGCAGCGGCAGCTAGGCTGAAGAGCCGTGAATAATGCTTGAGGACACGTGGTATATTGACGGTGAATTTGACTCTCTTTTAACTTCTGAAGTTTTGTCGGATCATAGTGGTAGTTTTTGCATCTTCAGTTTTTGGTAGCTTGATTAGTGAATGGTGGAGTTGATATTTGGAGGTTGGTTGCTTAGTGTCGTCTTCGTTACGTAACGTGGCTAATCCTTGCTCTTTGGAAACTATGATAGTTGGTATATCACGGTACGGTATATGGATGTTGTCTTCTTTTGTCACTGCAGTTGATTTTGATACGCAGCGTCTCTTAGAATCTTGGATATCTCAGGCAGCTTGCTTTCCTAATGAAAACTTGGCAGCTATCTTGATCTTGTTACTGATTTCCTTTATATTCTACGCCGTATCTGGCTTATATTCGTGTTCTGATGAGTGGTGAATGAACTCATAGTAATGCTTTTGTTGATTTGCCTAGACTGTTTCCCGTGCACAACTACATTTGGAGATCTGTTTTCAGACAATGTTGGGGCCTAACCAGGTTTGGTCATCTGGAGGTTTCATTTTTCCCTATGGTCACCAAGTGCAGGTATCCAACTGCACGTTATATACGGGTGTTAATGAGTTAATATGAGTATTATGTCGATATTGCCACATTTTACTGTCTTGATTCTTTGGTCCGACTCTGCTGCTTCTGAGTTCTCATGTGAGAGCATCTTTCTTGTTTCATTGCGCTGTATCTCCGGAGTTCAACGTTCATATCCACATCCCACTGTCTGTGGCTTGAGTCTTGTGATTCACTCCTGCATTCCTACTACACATTGTGTTTCTGTATATTTCATTCATGGAATCACGTCTCATGTTGCAGCCACTTTCTTGAGCATCTGATACTTTGATTCAGTTTTAACTCTTAAGCTGCTCATGGCATGTATGTTCTTTTATGTTCCTCTTGCATTTTCCTCTGCCTTCTCTCTGTTCGCTAGCAATATTGCTGATCCTGCTGGCTTAGAGTGCTTGTCATGCATTTGGAATCTGTAGGATAACCTTTTGTTCAAAACCTAAGTTTTATTCGGGCTGGAAATATTTATCCTCTTTGTAAGTAGCATGGTGCATAGGTTTGTCTAGGCATTGTGGCAGGCATTTCAGTCATTGTGAGAATGACGCGAGGTTGTTCTCATTTTAAGTTGCTCTCTTTGATCTTATAAATTCAGAAGTCAGATGAATGAGAATGTCTAGATCTTAGTTGAAGGTGTTTCTTGGTTATTGTTACTCTCTTTGATGATTCCGAGTAAACTGTTCATCGAGGACACTGTCTAGGTTGTGGTTCGTTTTAGTGAAACACTACTACAGATGCTTAGTATGCTTTCAAGCCCTTTCTTGTGCTAGTATGGTGTGCTTTGTTTTGAGACAGGCTTTGTGATGCCCCTTAGCCTTAGGGAACTCTGCTGTTCTGTTATTTATACGGTAGCTTAGACTTGGTGAACTCCTCGTCTGCCTAGCGGCTTTCTGGGCTTATTACGTGAGGTCACTGGATTGATTGTTCTATTACCCCTTCTTCGGTGCAAATTTTCACAGTTTTAATCGGAGAATAGAATTCAAGCTAACATGATGCTCCAGTAGGGTGGTGCGAGAAAATTACGCTGCAACCTTTGCCTTGCATTTCCATCAGATAACTCTCTGCTTGCTTTCTTATTTGCTTAGCATGAATACTCATGACTCTATTCAGAGTCTTGGTAGTTATGTGAACTCTGATTTTACCCTGCTCTTTTCGGCTCAATGCTGAATCACACACCTCTGGTATCCGTGTTATTTGGAGTCCGGTATTCCAAGTATGATGCACTTGGGAATTGCTTTTGATTTATGGTAGAAAAATGAATGTTTCGACGATAAGTTCGGTGATGGTTTTTACGAAGGTGACTTGATCGTGGGTCGATTTGGGTCTGTTTGGATTATTGTTGTTTCTGATTTTTTATTTTAGGTTCCCTGGTCAATAAAACAGAATGGCTTAATATTGATTTTTATTTCTTAAATGGATAAAATAAAAATAAAAAATCAAAAATCAAAAAAAAAATTAATTTCTGTTTTTTATTTTATCTAAATATAATATTTAAGATTTTTCTAAAAAAAATATTTTATTTCATATAATATTTTTTTTATTGATTTTTTATTTAGATTTTGATTTTCATAATTTTTAACTCTAGTATCAAATAGTCGACTGAGAGATTGTAGGTGTGGTATATGAAGTCGAGCTGGGCCTTGCTTTTGATTGATTGGCTTGGCCCATCGCTCTTTCACTTCGACGTTTTGTCTGTTCAAAACTGTAGCTTTTTAAATATGTTTCGATCCCCTTGATATGTCACATTTCAAGGACAAAGCACTCTTGGCATTATTTGTATGCTCAGGATAAAACTATACAACCAGCAGCCCCACAACCATATCTCAGACTGATATTTTTTTAATTTCAAGTTTGTTAGAGACAACAAGACAGCGGTGACTGGTGAGTCTTTGTGCCCACATTTTGGAATGGACTTGTCCCTGACCATGATTGTGTGATGGTGCAATTTGCATCGCGCTTCTTTTTTCCCATTTACACAAACAATTGCGATTCTATCGCAGGTTGGGTTTCTGCCAAGGACTCTCCCTTACGAATGTTAGGATCTGAATCTAACATTGACCGATATTGATATACTATCTTATTTTCATGTAAGATTTATTGTTCGTATAATTTGGGATCCTCATTTTTGAGACCTTTATTTTGACCTCAATGAATATAGCTTATTCGGGTGTGTTTATGCATATTTATGTTAAAGGCAAAATTTGAAGCTTTGGATTCTAAGTCTTGACTATATTCAATGCAATAATGGGTCTGGTCGTTTCACGTTTATGCTCTTCACCATTCAAGGCATCAAAATGCCCTAGTTGTGTTTTCTCATGCGACTTGAATTGCACGAGAAAATCTACCCATGTGGGGGTGTCTGATCATAACTTTGCCCACATCCAAACAAGGTAGATTCTCATCTCATTTTTATGATGACAAAAAGTGAGCTGCTTTCTTGTTGAGATAAAAACAAGCCTGTAATCAAGAGGGCCAAGTGGAAAAGATATCACATTTAACATCATGGGTTTGATTGGTGGTTATAATGAGCTTGATCTCATATTCATGTGTTTTTCTTTGTGATCAGGTTCAAATCTACCATCAATTCATTCAAATTTTGAGTTAAAATGATCTTCATCAAGACAAAATCCAAGAGGTGGTATGACTTTGTTGCTAAAATTATTTGTAAACCAAAACGGAAGACGAATTTAAGGATTATTTGATATCATTGTCAAAAACTCTCAAAACCAAAATCAATAACGGAAACAGAATTCTAGTAGCGAAAAAAATTCATAAACCAAAATGTTTTTTATGTAAAGGATTATTGAATGGAGTACCCCAATGAATTAGGAAAAAGAAATTAAAAATCAATTTTTCGAATTTTCTGTTTTCTATTTTCTATTTTTGCTTTATTTATTTGTGAAATGCAATACCAAACATTTCTATTACATTAATTAGTAAAACAAAAATTAAAGAAAAAAAAATGATACCAAACCGACCCTTAATCAATCATTATATACTACACATAAAGTAGTACTACCTCCGTCCCCAAAAAGATTGCACTATTTTAACTGGATACGCATGATGATAGAAGATTTGATCGATATTACGGGATGATCAAAAGTTATTTTTTGAGAAAATATCGTGAAATATCAATGATAATAAACGTTACGTACTGTAACCATATTTCAATAAATAATTTAAAACGTGTCTTTTAAATGAGTAACGAAACTCCTCAAATTACATGTTAAATAGTACATGAAGAGAGAAACATTGTAATAATTATGGGACAAAGGGAGTATCAAAATTAGATATGTGTAATGTTGTGTAAAAGACATGTTAAGGGGGGTCGTTTGTAAGTAACTACATCCGTGTCATAATTATTACAACGTTTTTTTCTCTTTAAACGATGCACCACATAATTTGAGGGGTTTTGTCACGTATCTAAACGACGCGATTTAAATTTTCTAATAACCCATAATTATAATACAGAATGTTTACTAACATAAATGTTTTTTAATATTTTCTCAAAAAATAATATTTGATCATCTCGAAATATTGATCAAAAAACTTGTACTTTTTGGGACGGAGGGAGTATAAATTAATTAACGCAAAAAACATACTCCCTTCCTCTCAATTCAATTAAAACATTTTTTTAGTTAATATCAATATAAATATAATAATAATATTATTTTTTTATTTGATAATAAATTTATATTATTATAATTAAATTATTTTATTATTTTCTACCAGTATTATTTCTTCGTTGAATTGGGAGGGAGGTAAATAAAATTCATGAAAAAGCAATCGATGAAGAAGTTTCCAAACGTTTCAATCAGTTTGGACACAATAAAAAGGAAAACGTAGCAAGGAGGGACGAGCACAGCAACCCATCCTGTCCGGTCCGGTCCGTTCTGGTCCGTCCTCTTTCCACGCCCCTGTCCTGTCAGATACCCTTTTCAAATTTTCAAAACTCAGAAATCACACAAAACACACCCCCACCAATTACAGATCCCAATACACAGCAAGCAAGAAAAAACACTCAACACACTCACAACACTCACCACGCTGCTGTTGTTTTCTGCAGCAACTTTCTCTACTTGTTGTAGCTATGGAGGTGGGGAAGGAGAAACTCATCTGCTCCGCCATATCCGCCACCGCACTGCTCCGCCATTAATGTAACGGCACATTAATCGCCGCCGCCGCGGTTCGTTGTCCCTCTCTGTTTTCTGGTCCCCTCGCTTTCCTCGCCGCATGAACCTACTCACATTCCCCTGGGAATTGATTTAGGGTTTGGTGCTGTCGTGTGATGCGTTGTGGTTCGATTTTGTTCAGTGAGTTTGTGATTTCGATTTCGGAATCGATTTGCTGGAAAACCTAGAAGGAGTTTTTGTTGTTCGTCTGTGAGTGGGAGCGGAGAATGGAGAGGTTTAGGAGGCGGAGGTCGAGTTCGAGGGATTCGTCGCCGTCGAAGCGGAGCGGTGGTGGTGGTTCCGGTGTTGATCGGAGCTCTGATGAGAAGTGTGCTCTCGATGAACGATCTTTGAAAGGTTTATCCTCTTTAATTATGTGTTTTTTTTTTTTTGGTTTTGTTATATTCTCTCTTTCTTTTTTTCTTTTTGTCTTTTGTTTTGGGTTTCTCCGTTTCTGTGTTGATGGTTGATAGTTGAGGTTGGGTTGAGTGGAAGTTGAGTGTGATGGTGTGGATTGTTGATGAGATGAGATGAATTGGTTGGTGTTTGGCTTTTGTTTCCTCCATTTGCATTCTGTGATACAGCTTGATTTAGCTAGCTTTTTTATTTTCGGTAGTTTGGCCTATTGATCAGACACCTGTGTATGAAAGATGTCTTGGTCACAGTTAGATTTCCTAACCCGGAATTTAAATGAGTGGAAGTTGAGTGGATTATATGATGTAAAAAATTGATATATTGGATGAATGCAGGGATCTATGGGGATAGTGGCCGCAATGTCTTTGTAGATGTGCATTCATCTTGATTTGAGTGGGGAAATTTGCTAATTGTGGAGTTTTTCCCTCGAATGTCGTTGTTTGTGCCAGGACGCGCACAAGGAAGGAAAGAAGACTTTGTCCAAAAGATGGGGTCCAGTTCTAGCTCGCGGAGTAACAGTTTAACGGTGGAGGAAGATTTGGTAAGCTGATCATATACCTTGTTGTTGAGGATATGTGTGAGTAGGTTATCCACATCGACCGTAGAAAAAAAAGAAAGAGTAGAATATATATGTGAACAACTCATAACCCATCAACTTAAGCTTTTAGGTTAACAGTTAGGCCCAGTTCACATGTCTATTCTACTTAGATCAGTTCACATGTTTATTCTACTTAGATCCGGTTAGTGCGTGGTATGTTAAGAGGCTCTTGTTTGATTGGAGCAAAAACATGATTTCAGCAAACATTTTCCGGATTTGGCTGACATAATATGTTTCTCATGAGATTTGTTTCTTCATCCATATTCTTCAGAATTCGTATTCATGGAATTTCTTACTTCTTTGGTCTATTTTTTGGAACCATTTGAAGTGCGTGAGCATTTGTCTAAGATGTAGTAAGAAATAATGGAAACCACTGTGCTATGCTAAAAACTCCTTTTATGGATGAATTCAATTAAAGGGTACATTGGTCCAATGCTCATGAAACCGAACTTAGCCAAGATGCATGATTTATCACTCTTTCGGTTCATGTTTACTTTTGTGTTTTTAGGATTCTTTACTCGCTGACATAACTATCTTGTTATTACAGCTGACTCTTCGCTTGGGACGGCACACTTCCGGACTGCTGACTGGTACTGTGATGAAGAAGTTATTAGCAGATGAGATGTCAAGGGAGATTGAGTCCAGGAGGCGACCTAGTATTGTTGCCCGCTTGATGGGTCTCGATGTGTTGCCACCCACACAACAGGATTCTGACAAGCACGATAAGAAAGTTGCTGGACTTCACAGAGGTGGGGATTCATATCGAAGCCAAACGCACAAGAGTTCTAGAGAGCAACACCAGTTTAAGGATGTTTATGAAGTTGCTGAACATTCAAAGGTTCTTCATGAGTGCCGGAGATCTCAAGTTTCCTTCAGTGGAAAGAATGGTCAAGCTTATTTGGCTTATGTTAGAGAAAGGTTCATTGATGGAAACCGACCTTCCTCGTATGAAAAGTTTCGCGATACCAAGGAATTCCATGATGCTCTTGAGGTTCTAGAAGCTGACGAAGATCTGATGATGAAGTTTCTTGACAACCCCGACTCTATGTTAGCACAGCATCTGCATCATCTAAGAGATGCTCATGAGCACCATTTGGGGAATGTTAGAGGCTTGAAATCAAGTGCCTTGAAGCATAATATTGATGCGATAGAATTCCAGTCAGGCCGGGAAGCCTCACGTAAGATTGATGTTAGCTTTTCTCATAAACATCAGGATGGTCTTCATAGTCACTCCTGCAGCAAGCAGAGCTCAAAGTCTTACAAGTTGTCCTATTTTCCAACAGAAATTAAGGACAGATCTGGTGCTATTCCGACAAAAATTGTCGTGCTAAAACCAAATACAGCAAAGCTGGAAAATCGTGGGAAACATGATTCTTTTCTTGACAGTTTGTCTCATCTCGAGGTGCGCAAGGAGAAGCAGCATTCCTTGAAAAGGGAGGATGAATTCTGGCATAGAAAACACTTACCCGATGGTTCAGATACCTCTGGCCTTGATTGCCGAGAATCTAGGCAGCTTGCTAGAGAAATCACGCGGCAAGTGAAGCAAAAACTGGGAGATGGCTCCTTTAATATATCTTTGAATGGATATAAAGGATATTCTGCTGATGAAAGTTCACATGATCTGTCTGGAAATGATTCTTCGTATGAGCCAGAGACAGCTAATGTTTTATCCAAGATGCCGCTGCACTGGAGAAGACGTGATGAGGCATCAAGCTCGAGATATGCTGAGTCATCTGTGAATAGGGAGGCCAAAAAGAGACTCTCTGAGCGTTGGAAAATGACTCGCAGGTTTCAAGCAAGTGGACTAGTGAATGGAAGTACCCTGGGAGAAATGCTTGCTATTCCAGAGCTTGATGCAAGGCTATCGAATATGGAGGCGACAATTTCTCATGATGGGTTCTATAGATTTGCTAGGAGAGATAGTACGGGTGACTCAATGGATCCTATAGGTGTCAGCAGTAGAGATGCATGGAAGTATGATCCTCTCAGAAAATTATCAAGGTCCAGGTCTCTTCCTGCATCTTCTGATTATCTTGGAAGTCCTACTAACTGGAGACGTGAAGCTCTTGTAGCTGAAAGGTTTCTGGTGCCCAAGGAGCACGGCGGGCGAACTAGAAATAAGGCAGTAACAAGGTCTGGAAGCATTAGAACCAGTAACAAGAGATCTGGGATTTTTTGCCGCCACAATGAGGAGATCAGAGAAGCTGTCAAGGTCCACACAGGCATGAGTCAAAAGGAGGATAGCTGGGAAGACAGCAACTCCCCTGAAGTGAAAGCTGTAATATCTGAGACCCCGGCAGGACGTATTGTCCCGAGTATAATTGTTGATGAAGTGGTGGATTTGGAGCCTGGAAATTTACCTCGATCCTTAACTTGTCAGGATGAACAGATCCGAATGCCAGAAATTCCTGGTGACATCCCAGCACAAGATCAAATTTGCAGCACTGACTCACACAAGTTGTTGCACAAGGTCTGATACTTATTTCCTTGATCTACGATCATTTGCTGCTAGATTGTGATTTCTTCCATCTTGCATGTATACTTGTCTGTCTCTATATTCTCTATATTTTATCTTTATTTGCCCTCTACCCGATGCTGACGACCAAAAGAAAGAAGGTGGAGACATAGCGGTTGCTACTTAAGTATAGGGATTGCAATGACTCGGAGAAATATTCTCCTCCCTTGTTACCATTAGCAAACATTTAACTCATGG
>JAOVYX010006346.1:0-36670 GCA_035668315.1 Drosera spatulata | reverse complement strand
CCAAACCCCCCACCCCCACCCCCTCTCCCCTCCTCCTCTCTCCCTCCCTTTGAGAAATCCACAACATCGAAAAGGGAATGCAGCAGTATAGTTCCTCCAAAGATACCCAACCATGTATGCGAGAACATTTTTATTCATACCAAAACATATAGAAGAAAAGAATGAGGAAAATGATGGAAAATTTTAGCTAAAAATAATAGGTAGACCTTTTAGAATAAAACAACAGCAACAAATCAAACCTTTATCCCATCAAATGAGATCGGCTACATGAATACGACGACGTCATTCTAATCTGTCATGTACATCATCTTCTGTAAGATTATGATAGGTCATATCATACTTCAAGGTTTCTCTCATGGTTTTTTTAGATCTCCCTCTCGTCCTCTCTTGAAATGTGCTATCATGATAGACCTTTCAGAATATCTTGGAAAAATCAATATTTGCAATACTATCATGGAAGGTAACTCACATCAAAAAGCAAGCCCCAATGAGTAATAACGTGATTGTACGGGGCTTGTATAACCACGCAGTCCATGGATCTAGTTCCTCGATTGTTAATGTGTGTGAAATGCCATTTTCCCGAACACCGTCTCTTCTTCTTATTCGACTTGGGCCATTTTGATCCATGGGAATAGTATTCTCCTACTGCGAATTCAAAAGAACAGTCAGGCAGAAAGTGACCATAGAGTTGATGAACAGATGATGCAAACAACGCCCAGGCTGTCCTAACCATGAAAAGTACACTAAAAAAAAGGACAAGATGCACATTATGCATGGATTGAACTATCAAACAAGATTTCACATTCCAAACAACAAATTTATATGTCTGCTTAAAATTAAACAGACGTATGAGGTTTTTCTCACCAGCAAGTGAAAGGATGCATTTCAAACTAGCTATTATTCACCAAGAAATAACATGGAGTATTTCTCAGCTTACATGGATTTCATTTCATGGTCAGAACTTCAACCGTATAATTGCCAAATAGCTTGTTTTCCTCATCTCTGGCCGACAATTCAATTACCGAACTAAAAAAATACACCTATCTATACTAAGATGACCCAACATAATGCATTTGTACCCTCCGTCCCCCACCCCCACCCAACACAAACATCCAGATGTTTCAGTTATGTAAATCAAATGAGTCAAAAACGGTGTCATAAAGCTAGCATATCAAACAAGTCTGAAATGAATGCAAATCACACTGTAAGAGCATCATAAGATGCCCAATCAAAACCCTTAAGAACAAAACAAGAACGATAATGTGTTTGATCATATTCCTTGACTATAAAACCTTTCTTCTCAACTTTACCAGCACCATAAAAAAACTGTCTATCCTTGACTATCTCTTGTTTTTCTATGTAAAATAGATGTCGGCAACACTCCCGTCGGAACACTCTTCTCGATTCAATTGGCTATCCAGTCATGGGCCTCGCGTGATTTAGCGATTCCTTCTCGGAATTCACCAAACACAAGGAGAGTTAAGGTGGGAGATAAAGTGTTCATAATAAACAGTTAATCAAAAGAGGGGAAATTCACTGTTCACTGTTCGGTGCAAATAGCCCTAACCCATATAGAGCATAATAAAGCTCCACCCTTTTTAAACCAAATAGAGCATAAAATAACAGCCAAACCAAAACCATAACTTTATTCAGCAGAACTACAAAAGCACCCAACAATCCATGATTAGCCAAAGTTACTACCCATAAGAGAAACTCCCAATGGCGCAAGCAAACAAAACCCAGAAAACGAAATCGAGAAAAATCCATCATTGAGGAGAACCCATCAATAACATTAACAGCATTACTTGCCTTCACTATTATTAAAAATGAAGCCCACGATAAACAAGATTCACGACTGAGAAAAGAGAGAGAGCGACAACTGATTGCGATTGATAACCGAAACAATTTTCCTTACACAAACGAATCAATACCAATGTTTGACGGCAACCGTCGACGACGTGATCGTCGAATCAGGGCAGGCAGATACGTTAATCATCAATCGTATCGAATACCATTGGGGTTCGATTTCACACGAATCGAAGCCAATACAAAAGTATCGAATTAAAAAAGGGGTATTGAGATTAACGAACAAAATGTAGCAGCAACTCACTTTTTTATTAGCCTCTTAGTTTGCGGGACTCTCGATCTCGAAGCGGTGCACGCGGAGAAGCGCAGACGATTAGAGAGAAAGAGAGAGTCGTAACGGCTGCGGCAAAGAAGGAGGAGGAGGGGGAGGCGAAACAGCGGTTATGCACAGACTCTATCAGGTGTCGAGGACTCGAGGAGGGAGAAGAAGAGAAAAGTGAGGAATAGTAAAGTACGATGGTGGTCAAAGTGAGATTCGAGAGAACAAGAAGATGAAGATGATTAGCATCATATGCTTTTTCTAGATTCTCCCCATCCTTGTTGTTGCTTTCTTCTTACTTTATATACGCGGATATGTGTCGAAGCTGAGCACTTGTTCGTTCTGTCCTTCGTTGCGTGTCTTATGATATTTATAATATTTTATATGAAATAATTTAGTTGTGTATGTATGATGTTTGGATTAATTTGAGATGTTGAATTTCGATCTTCGAATATTTAGATTTATAGCACAACCATCCTTTAGTTAAACCAAATTCAATCTTGAATTTACCATTTCCGTTGAAGAAATATTAACATTAGTTTATATTTTTTCGTTTCATAAAACATACAATTAATTGATCGATACGAAAATTTACATGTATATGTTGAATTTTATAAAAATGACTTATTTATCCCATTGATTTTGTGAGAAAGAAGAGTAAGAAAAGAAAAGAATAAGAAAACATAATATGATAAGTTGATATAATATAAAATAAAAGATAAAAATGTTTTTGATAGTTTTGCCAAAAAAAAATCTAAATATGAAGATATTGTACTTTTTTCGTCCATTTAGATAAAACCATTTGATCCGACACGTAATTTTATAAGTGTGTTGAAATTTGATATAAAAAAAATACTTCCTCTATTCCATAATATAGGAAACATATTGATACGACAGACGTATTTATATGTGTGTTGAATTTTTATGGAATTTGATGAAGAAAGAATGTTTGTTTAACGATAATAAGATTTACTGTAACAGTTATGCGATAAGATAATGGATATATTGTAACAAACGATGATTTGTCTTGGTATTTTTAATGTGAAAAAATTACTCCTAAATATGATATGTTGTATATATTTTGAAACGATCCAAATAGATAAGTGTTTCTTATATTATGACACGGATGAAGTATTTTTTTAATGATAATGAGATCTATTATAGTAATTGTGAATGAAGATAATGCATGTACAGTGTATTGTAACAGATAATAATTATTTAATATTTTTTATATGAAAAGATTACTAAAATTAAAAAAATGCAAATAAATCAAAACAATTTAATAAAAAAATATTATATATATACATATATTAAGACGAATGAAGTATTTTTTTGATAAATATTTAAATTAAAAAAATATTATATGTTTTGTAGGAAGGATGGAGTAATATTAACAGAAAAATCATCCCACCTTTTTTGGTGATGACCCAAGTACCGTCCTATGCCTTTTCCTTTTCCCATTGTACCTTTTGACCAAATTACCCCTTGTGTTGCTTCTATTTATCAAAGGGATAATTCTACTAGTACCATAATACCCCTTTTAATATCAGCAGATTAACCCCAACGGCAAGAGTTCAGCCAGTTTCATGTACTTGCTCATCCACAGGGTGGCTCAGAATCATCTCTCAATTAATTCGGCTCATTCAAACATTTTTTTTTAGTACAATGGTCAACTTTCTAATATCATTCGAGGACAACTATCACCAAGTTCAATGTACTTGTAACTTTGGCTTTTGATCGGTAAACATTGAAACTTCATCTTTTTTCTAGCCGGAAAAGTGAGTGCATTTAACATAGTGCAAGTGGAAAGGAAAGTGCTCTGTCTTCTTACCAAGAATAAAAATGTGACTCTAGCAATGCCACCAACGCTCTACTGTGTATGGACGTCTGCAATTTTCTTTTTCCTTTTTTTATATGCAATTTTCGTCTCTTATTACACATAATAGAAATACATCACTATATATTATAAATTCGTCTCTGATTTAAATCAACTGTGTCAATAGAAAGATAAAGATATTTCATTTAAAATTAAAAAGACTTTAACACATTCATAAATTCTTGATGGAGGCATAATTCTTTGTTCGTGCCAAGTGTATAGTAAAACTCTATGCAATGGTTGCTCCGAAATATCTGTCTTTTCAACTTTCATACTAATACACTATACAGTATTAAAAAACAATACAACATGCTACATGATAAATGGTGTTATGTCCTCAACTATGTTACAAGTTTGTCACAAGGACACGAGACCAGTTCCCTGCAATTTTGTCCACTGTTATGACTATAGCCATCTAATTCCCAACATCCTCATAGCTCATGTTTTCTCCTTGATTGAGACTACTATAAACATGCAAATAATGAGGCACAAAGAAACAAAGTGAGCTTGCTAGCTAGGTTTCTATGCCTTGGTCTCTGCAGAATCACATCATAGTGATTATCATGGCACATAATAATTGTGAACGTGCAACGCATTAATTCTACTGTATAAGAGAAAAGAGAGCAAGTGAGAGTGACCATCTCAAATTTTGTATAGTGTGGAACATGAAAAATCAATTATTGAATATGTGCTCTTAAGCCTCTTGTGGATCGCGATCATGTTCAACCAATTTCGTCGATGATGTTAAAGATAGTTCACAAGATTTTGAATCATCTCATAGTGCACGTCACGGAAAACAGTCTATCCTTCTTATGTAACACGAGGCAAGACTATGCAGACTTCGTCCTCATTAGATATCCATGATGAAGGCATCCGTGTAGTCGTAGCTGTGCCACGGCGTTGATGTGAAGCGTATCAATAATGATGTCTATCATCCATCCGAAATTTATGTTTGTCATGTTTAAAGTATTAATGGACTTGATATTTGCAAATTAACTATAAATATAAATGCAATTGGCTAATGTGGGTCAAGAATCCACAGATCAGCTAGAAAAAAACCAGCAAGATGAACACATGATATGAGAAGGACAATAAGCTGCACTGCATTAAAGAACCAACAAAGTGAATAACGTGTAGTGATCGCGCACCATATAGGATAGTGAAGAATATCCAAAACTAATTTTTATGAGAGTTACTATGTCGAATCCTTGATAGGTAGGAGCTAATTGAACGAACTTCAACGAGCAAGAATTGAACCGCGAATAGATGATTGGCCTCTTTTCGAACTAGCATCATAGACAACTCAAAGTCACGAAATATTTATAAGCGAAAAGGAAAGATATACGCATACTCCACTTAAGGAAAAAGATAGGAGTTCAGTGTACAGCTAGCAAAACTGCATTCTGGAAAGCAGTACAGATAACAAAAATTGAGACAACATTCATCAAATCATGGTCTTATCAAGAAATTTTTTAAAAATGGTCCCTTATTTGATCCCTTTAGTCTAGTTACTAGTAGTACTATAACCACTACGTGGTCCATCATGTTCACTGTCTTCATATTAATCAAGAATGTCTGGCCTTTTGATATGAACATTGTGTTATGAATTCAGAATATACTTGATGCTTATATTACTGTTAACCTAGTAAAAGTGGTTCCTCAGCAATGAAAAAGGTCGGCAATAAAGTTGGGACTTCGGATACATTGTCTCTCTTATGGATTTGCTCACAATCTCTCGAAAGTTTGACGGTTCATAAGAAAATTCACTCACCTTAATCTAAAATCGACATAGAATCAAAGTCATGTGATTTTATCTAAACTTGTCTCCTTATCATCGAGTAGCATCGGGTCCCTTTTGATCCAAAGTATTTCCTAAATGCATCAGCAAGGAATTAACAAAGACTCCAAGTGGTTACTTGCCATTGGAACACCAGACCGCGATTCAATTAGCCGCTCATGGAATCCTTATAAATCTGTAATACAAATATAATTTTTTTTATTTGTTCTCATTAATATTTTCTTAATGTCACTAAACCCTTTTGATTATTTTTGAATTCATCTTCAACTTTTTACATTCTTTTTCATTTTTTCTTGATATGAAACTCCTTAATTTTATTCTCAACTGCTTACATGATAGTTATTTTAAGACAAAACTCTTTGTATTGTTCTTTATATTTACTCCTTAATACAAACTAATTTGTTTCTAAAACAAATGGCATTAGAGTTATGTGATTTCTTAAATTCTTTCTGATTAAAACTTGACGTATTTGCTTTTTCACATATAGATTTGGACGAAAGATTGTGCACAGCTTAATTTCTGATCCAACTAATAACAGGGCAAAAAAATGCCTTCCATGATAGATGAGCTCATATCATAAACAACCAATAGACAGACTAATATGTACTTATGTCTATACAAAAGAAAGCCGTTCGTCACATGCAGGAAAAAATTAGGATCCAGCACTTGCGTCGACACAACGACAATCACGACGTGCAGTTCTTCTGAATCAAACCAGATGAACGTTAGCAGACACCAAAACTTGTGATTCTACTGGCAGCTACACATGCTGAACACTCACTACATATAAGAAGCTTAATTATCATCGAACACAATGTGAAGATGAGCAAATAAAGTCAAAAATGAGCTGAAAAACGACCTCCATCTTGGCAGCAATAGATAAAATTAAGAATAATAGGAATTAGTAGGTGTAGCCCTTCACAAACATTCCCTTCTTTGCCTCCTCGTTCTCTCCCTTTGCAGAGTATTTTCCGAGCTGTGCTAGAGAGTTCGATTTAGCACGCACCAAAAGAGCCTTCTGGGCAGCTTCCACATTCTCTGGACGTCCTTGCCATGTCTTCAGCACAGAGTTTTGCGATGCACGAGCATAAGAGAATGAAACATGCCACGGGTTGGGGCTCTGGTTCATTGCGTTGAGATTCAGGGTCGCCTCCACTTCAGATTGTCCTCCAGATATAAAAACTATGAAACAGATATTGACTTTATCCGTTATCACAGCATCAGTCACCGTCTCAAGAAGAGAACGACTTCCAGGAAAAAGATTCAACATTTGGAAACCAGGCGAGTAGTAGAGAAAAATAGGAATATGAAACCCAAGCTTAGGGACAGGTCATGAGATGATCATTGAGTTCTAGATGCCATAAAACTAAAATTCACATTAGCTGGAAAAGCATCAACTGGGGAAAAGAAAATGTTATTTCAAAAGATTTGGACTATAAAAGTGGCTAAGATTCACAAGGTTTCTGTCAGACATCACAATGAGGCCCTTTCGATCTGCAAAAAGGAACCAATTATATACACTGATAGAGTTCAGTTCCCTAATGATATTTAAAAAGAACTTGGGAGATTAAATCCGCGTATGCATCATGAGATTGGCGAGCCTGGACCATTATTCACCGTTTAGACTTTAGACTTACAGAAAAAAAAAAAAGAAAAAAAAAGACTTATCTAATCAACATATGAGAAAGGAGAGTAGCGGGATCGAAAACCTGGATTATTTTCCCCTAAGCCATTTGTCATGTATAAGGCTATCAGTCACTCATAGCTCTAGAAGATTACTTAAACATTAGTGACCTTTGAAGATCTACTAGTTAATATTGTTACGATTCAAGGGAGATCCCAAAGGAGAAAACCACGTCCTAACCGGGCCTAAGTAGAATACACATGTGAATTGGGTCCAACGGTTAACCCAAAAGTTTAAACTGATGGGCTATGAGTTATTCACATATATATTCTACTTCTTTTTTCTCCACGATCGATGTGGGTAAACCTACTCACATATATTCTCAACAAATGTAACCCAGGTTGAACCCTACACTTCTCTAAATATAGAATTGGGTAGCTTGTATACAAAGGAAAATCCAGTGGCAGGAAACGAGATAAAAGAACAAAACTTAACAGACATAAATCAAAGAGACAAGGTTTAGAGCAAAAAAAAAACCAGGAATTAGAAGAGGGCAGAGTTATTATACCATGATACCAGGTACTGCAGGAGGTACTCTCCTTTTGAGCATTTGAAGTGTATATTTGGCAATGGTCTCAGGGGAAGCCTTTTCCTTGTGTTCAGCTCCTGGTGTCACCATACTAGGTTTGAGAAGGACTCCTTCAAACAAAACATTGTTCTGTGCCAAGTAGTAAAAGACTTCTGCCCATACACGCGCTGCTACTTCTAGAGTCCTTTCAATAGGCTGATCTCCATCAAGAAGAATCTCAGGTTCAACTATGGGTACAAGGCCGTTATCCTGCACAGAACATGAACCAACGGCTCAACTTCGGAATTCATCAGTGTAGCGCGCATGCAGCCAAAGGCAAGTTTTTGATGATAGTATTACACTCCTTCTCCTAGATCCTGCTCCAGGATTTCATAAAATCATAGAGCTCCTGAAGTACCTGAGAAATCGCAGCATAACGAGCAAGTCCCCAAGCTGCTTTTTTGACTGCCAATGCAGATGGTCCACATGGGATACTTATAACAGTCCTCCTACAAACAAATTAACAAATGAATAGGCAACTGATTAGCTGTTGTACCTGATGGATAGAGAATAACATACACCGGGAAGTAGAAAGGCGAGAACACATATGGAGCTCAAGCCTTTTGTTTATTACCACGTAACTTCCTTTGACGAAGAAAGAAGCATCATTCATGTTTATGTGAAAGGCAAGTTTCTGGCATATATAAGGCTCACCATTTTGCAAAGCGTGCACCCTGCTTACAGTACTCGGCAGTTCTTGAACCCAACCCATCTAACCCTTGACACCAAGATTCATTATTTGAACCTGGCAGCGGCACTAAGCCCTGAACTTATCAAAACATTTAAAACAAACAAAAAAGGGAGATAAAGCATAGCAAAGAATTGTGGAACTGCCAATAAATTAGGGGGTATGTGGCATGCTTTGAGATAGCTAAAGATAAAGGAAGCTGCATAATATCATACCTTATCAACTTTGATCCCTGGAACAATATTCTCCTCTCGCAGACAATCAACAAACCTTTTCCCATCCGTTGTAGATTGGTACAGTGTCTCCTCAAAGAGGATGGCGCCAGAGATATACTGGCCAAGTCCACGAGTGGTAAGCAAAAGCTGCCTATAGGCCTGTCGATTGGCTTCAGTGTTATCTAAGCCAATTGATGCCAGCCTCTTTCCACAGGTTGCATTGGACCATCGATGGCAAGGATACCACGTCCTGGAGATGCTATTGATTTCTGCAGGGAGCAACAATGATGTTCATTAGTTGGGTGCAGAATAGACCAAATTAAGGTCAATACAAACGGAGGCAGCAACAGTTTTTTTGCAATTCCAAATTGGCAGCAACAATGATGTCCACTTGGACCAAAGATGTGAAAGAATTTAACCCGCTTATAGTAAAGATGCATATCTGTACGGAGTATAGTTATTGACCTGCTTAATATACAGGATTTACCTGATCAGATGTTCTAGTTAATGGTGGTATATTCAAGAATATACAAGCTATACTAATATGCAGCCTCAAGCGAATGCTATCACAGCTTGACCTTGATTTGTGAATAACAGATAACATTTGTCCAGAATTGGCTCATCACAACCAATGTACTTAAAATAGAATAAAGCGGAAGGTGAAAAAGACACAGTTTGACATGGATCGCTCGACAACATAATAAGCCACACAGGGAAAAAAAAAACTACAAACCACATTTCCCTTGAGGTGCTCCCTTCTCAAGCCCATCCTCTATAAAATGATCAATGATGCCAAAATCAAATGTAGACAACCCTAAACTACTTGAAGAAAATAAGACTAGTGGAATAGCACAGAATCAAGCCCTACCCCAAAAGAGCGGCGTGAGCTACTCCTTCTACAGCAAGATGCTTATATATTGGCGTTTCTAATAAGGCCTCATTTGCTCCGTTTTGATCCATATTAGAGGTTTTGTGCTCCACATTGGCCTCGGACACAACGTAAGCAAGCCATTCTCCAGTAGCAACGACACATTACAAACTCGTCCTGAAGCTGCCACAACTGCTGTAATACTTATATCCTCAACGAATCTACCATATCGAAATCTCAAGCTTATGACTCCAATCAAGAATCTCTTATCTCTCCCTCATCAACACTTTGCATCCAATAGCATAAGGATGTAATCCTCTAACACTTAAAGCCAACAAAATCGATCCAAAACCTAACCACATTCAACAATTCCTCTCAGAATCACGACACTCGCTACTCGAAATCAACATCCATACTCCACATCGGTAATCACCAAATCAGCATGCAGATCGGGCATACACAGAAACAGATGAATCACAAGTATAACTAATCCGATCGATCATCACCACATGTTGGTCCACAGAATAGAGGTAAAAAAGCCCTTCAAAATTGAGAAGCCTATGAAAATATATTTTGTCCGTTTCATAATATAAATAGCATTGCAATAATCACATTATTGATTATGCAATTCGATATGTTACTTTTTATATCTTATATTGTCTTCGATATTTCTCGATAAATATACAAAAACATCATTCGATCATCTCGCGGACCATTCGTTACGTTGTGAACTTTTTTATCCACGTAATTCTCCGTTGTCTATATTATGAAACGAAGGGATTCATTTTTTAGGCCAACTTTTTGAGAGTTGAGTAGCAAACCAATATGGTTGCTCTAAATTCGCTAATTTTAGGGACGCAGATCCTCAGCTATCGAGTTTTCTGTGTTGTCCTATTGTTGGTTTTCGTAGATCGTTGGATGTCAATCCAAAAATTCCCATGATATAAAAAAAAATCTAAAAACACAAAATTGAAAGTAAATTCTAAAAAATAAATGAAACCCTAAATCTCAAAAATGAAACCTTGAACCCTAAAAAAACGCTAAACCTTAAAAATGTGACCCTAACCCTATAAAATTGAATCCTAAACTTTAAAAATAAACTTTTAAATCTTAAAAATAAATCCTCAAATTTTAAAATAAAATCCAAAAAAAAATTTTAATTTTTTTTACTTTTGGGAATTTTTTAACATTGAGATCTAACGATCCACGAAAGCCAAAAACAGAACAGCACAGAAACCTCGACTGGCGAGGATTCGCGTCCTAATTTTAGTACCGACCCGTCAAAGATTCCATATGACCTAGCTAGTTTATGCAAGTTGGCTTGGAAAAAACAAACTTGTTGGAGCAGCTGATTGGTTGGACGGCAGTTGCAGCCTCGTAGGGGTGGCATCATCGTGGAGGCCCAGCCCAGACAATGACATTTACCCAAGTCTAGTCTCTTCCTCCTAGTTCGTGGTCCTCTGCTTTTCTTAATTCTTGTTTATAACACATGATGGTAATTAAAACTCACTAATATCATTATCATAATCTATCTTCATAAGTTAGTGAGATTTGTCCAGAGATCTTATAATTAACAGAGGAATGCAGGGACTTGGGCAGCTGCTTTAGATTGCCTTGCTCCGATTCAGCAGTCCACGACCGAAATCATAACAAGTGGTATTATATTGGTATGAGATTCATACCAGTTTCGAAATCTCTTCGCAAGTCGGATTGATCTTAGTTGTGCACAGCTGAAAATTATAATAAAAACAAATGATATTGAATTAACTATAATATAATTAAATAGCTGTATATATATCATATATATAAGAATTTGAAATCGTTATACGCTTATGCAATCAAAATAGCCCTACTAACACACTACATTATATATTATTCAAAATCGAGTATTAAAAAATATATTTAAATGATTAAAATTAAAAGATCCATTATAAACATTAATTAGATGGTTTAAAACATTATTGTTAAAAATTCCTATATTAGTAACTGTTAATATTGCCATAAAATTTTTAGGAGTTTTTTTTTGTACAACAATTTGTTTTTCTATGAGTATAGGGATTTTTTTTTCTCGAATAATATTTTGAAATTTGAATCTAAAAGTTTGTTTAGATTCAATCTACCGCTCAATTGTAATCAAAGGCAAAAAAATTAAGTAATTATTGTTATTTTAGTTTAAATAAAATTGAGTTACCTAATTATCCCTTAAAATTTTCAAAAAGACATCGTTATCTTGTCATGTCGTTTGTAATCAACATGGTTTGTCATAAGAAATTTTATTTAATTATATATATAATAGATTAGAATACGACCCGTACGCTGCACGGAATAAAAAAATCATAATAAAATAGATAATATAAAACTAATTCAATTGTATTTGAAACTAAAATATTATGAATTTATTTATGTTTAGAAAACCTAAAATAACCCGATTAAAATCATATACTACTAATATTTTTCAAATAAAATTTGATATGTTTGAGCGTTTTCTTTAAGAAATTAACATTTTTGATAAATTGATCTAAGTTATTCTATTTATAAAATTTTATTAAAACTTTATTGATAAATTACTATATATAAGAAGGATTATAGATTAATATAAAAAGTCTATTATTAGGTGGAATTTGAATGATAGTGAGAAAAAAAATTAATATAAAACTAAACTTACAAGATAAAACGTATCGAGTTCTTTGCTATATTCCACAAAAACAGCAAAATATTGTTAGATACTGTTTTGAGTTTCACTAAAACTTACGTACAAATTCATTGGTACTTGTTAATCTTTTAACATAAGTATTAATATTGTGATATAAAGCTTTATTATTAACTATTACTATATCATGTGAATAAGTAATTTTTCCAAACTTGTGTTATAGTATATACCATTATATTTTTACTTAAACCATTATAAAATATCATTTAATCATGAATTTTTAGATTTTTCTGTAAACATGTGTGTGTATACGTATATAATAGATAGATAGATCGATAACAGATAAGATTAGATTACATTATATATACCTTTTCTGAAAAAGATTATATTACATATATATTATGTTAGATTATAATACACTTTTTTTTCAATTTTTTGATGTTGATATTTTTACATGTTCGTTTTGATTTTTGATTTTTGATTTTTTTTTTCTTTTTGATTTTTATTTCATATTTGATTTTATATTTTGAAAATATACTCTTATAGAATTTTTTGATTTTGAATATTTTTATATGTGCACTTTGATTTTTTATTTTCCTTTGATATTTGATTTTATATTCTAAAAATTTATTTTTATTAAATGAAGTGAATTAAACAGACATGAGAAAGTTTTGGATAATTAGATATATGTTTATTATATTAAATTAAATTACATTAGATATTATTTTCTGGTTGATTAGTTTTTTTTTTTTAATTTCTTCAAACTTTTAGTTTGTTTTTTAATTAGATGGTTTGAGTAATTATATGCATGAGAATTTTCTTAAAGGTTGATTTGATTTTTTTATTCTCTAAAAAATTTTAGTTTTTTTTTTTTAATTAGATGGTTTTTCGTTTGTCACGCTGATGGTTCGACATGAAATCGGTTCAACACGGAAAAAAAATTATGTAATTAGATATATATTAGATTGAGATGTTCCAACTAAATTACAACATTATCCTATTTAAAAAATCTCTTATAAAAATAGGAAAACACCCATACTATTTATTGCATCTTATTATTTTTTTTATTTTTTTCTTTTTCTCACTCCTTCCACTCACACAAGTCAAAAAACAAAATAATCCTTACAACATAAAACAATACATATATAAATTATCGTATCAGATCAAATGATGATAATTCTTTTAGGACGGATGAAATATTATAATGGTTCTTTTTATATTCGTTGTTGATGACAAGACAAAATTGATCCTAGCTTCAATAATTTTCATGCTTCGATATGGTTCAATAGGGACAATAAGTACGGGCTAGGATCGCAGGAAACAAACTAGATATAGACGACCAAGTAGCTTTAGCTTAACCTAAACAATGTCATTTTAACGTTGCTAAATGGTTTAGTGATCGAATGCATTACATAGAGACTTCTTTTTCTTTTTTTTTTTTTGGTAACGAGGGTGTCCGGACCAGCTCGCGCGCATCTCGACTAATCCTCTGGACACTGATAAGGCGTCCCACCACCAACATCGAGTAAAGCTTTGACCGAAGTCACAAGACCTTCAAGAAGAAGGTTGAGTCGAACACCACTAGACCAACCCAGGTTGGTTTACATAGAGACTTCTTTTACCTTAACTAAAAACCAAACTACTTAAATGCCCCTCTGCCTAAACTCTCTTCGGGGTAAAGATTATGCGAAGACTTGTTTGGTTACCTTAGATATCTATTCTAAAATATCATATGTGCTATATATATAGGTGCAATCGTGTAGGTAATAAATTTAATCTCCACTAACCTAAACAAGATCATATGGTTGATTAACCTCACGTGCAATTCTCAAATTATCATATCCTTTTTTTTTTTTTCCTCATATCAATGTGAAACATATTATTCAATAAACGAAACAGTTTGATTTGGATGAGGTATATGGCCACGATAGGGGAGATCGAAGTGTATCCAGTTCCATGAACAATAACTACATGAACGAGGAACTTCTGACCCTTTAAGTGTAAATGATTATGTAGCATGACATATATGTCTTGCTCAATGTTTTGAACTGAAAGAATGTTTGGATTGTGAAAATTGAAAAAACATAAGAATGAGGCATGTGAAAACGGGGTGGACCAACCCTCAAATCACATGGTCTTTGCCTTTCTC
This sequence comes from Drosera spatulata, assembly GCA_035668315.1. Taxonomy (NCBI): domain Eukaryota; kingdom Viridiplantae; phylum Streptophyta; class Magnoliopsida; order Caryophyllales; family Droseraceae; genus Drosera; species Drosera spatulata. The sequence continues at coordinate 22,049 of JAOVYX010006346.1, read as the reverse complement.
TTCCCTTTCATAACCAATCCCTTCTCCTCCGCCGCCACCACCACACCATCTGTCCCTCTGATACCTCTCTCTCATCTCTGCAACTGACTCTACCTGTCTTTTTCTCCCTTCTCCCATATATTCCCCTCCCTCTCCCCATTCCACCCCCTCACCTCGCCTCTCTATATTTCCCCTGCACCGAAAAGAACAACACCACACAACACAACACCAATGGGACTGCACAGCCAATTAAACGACGTCGTCTCCTCAGACTCCATCCCTCTCCTCCTCCTCTCCCTCGTCGCCTCCCTCCTCGCTCATCTCCGCTCCCTCTTCCCCTCGTCGCCTCCCCAGTCCTCATCCTTGTTTTCGGATGACGACGACACCGATGACCACAGCGATGACGACGATGTCGGTGATCATGGGGATGAGAGGCCGCCTCGATGCTGTGGGGATGAGTGCGTGGTGTGTCTGAGCAAGATGAGGAGAGGCGAGCGAATCCGGAGCCTGGATTGCCGACACGTGTTCCACGCCCGATGCCTCGACGGCTGGCTCCGGCACTTGAATTTCAATTGCCCCCTGTGCAGGTCTCCGATCGAGCCCGATTACTGTAAGCGCGTGAGATCGGAGATGCGCGTGGACCGTGGCGGCGGTCGACCGTGGACCGGTTCGATGGTTCGACGATGACGATTAATTTTGCTGTCGCTCAGCTCATGTTTCTTTCTTTCGGCTCTTTTTTTTTTTCCTTCAAGTTGTTGTTTGTGGCTTTTTGCATCTGCGAAGGGGCGTTTTCGGGTTTGGGATTTTTCCGATGTTAGGTTTTGTCCCTGCTCACCCCAATCGATGATGTAACTCTGAAATTAACAAATGCTAATTAGTGGTGTTGTTTTCTCGAGCATTTACTATTTGGACGATTAAAAAATTTTAGTGATGAGTTCCTATGTAACAAGCGGAGTATCAACATTTTTTATTTTATTTTGTAACTAAGAAAAATATTTGGTGGAATCACAAAGCAAAATATGTGTCGGTCGATATAAACAAGTACCTTATCTCCCACCCCCCCTTGTTTGAAACAAACAAAAGATAATACGAGCACAATTATGTTTCGTATTAGTCTAAAGCGATCGAATGGTAGCATATAGAATGGGAGTTAGTAGCTTAACCCTATTCAATTATAACACCATTGATTTTCTTGGGTTAGTACTGAAATTTCCATCGAAGGGGCCTTCTTGGGTTAGTATTGAAATTTCCGTCCATTTTTCTCCCTATGAATGATTCATAGACGGCACAACGTTCTTTGTTTTTTTGGATCTTATGATTTTATCGGTGCTTGTCCAAAATTAAAACAAAGTGAAATTCTTATAGCTTTACCAAAATCGGACCATAAACCTTATCAGAACATACAATGTTGTTTTCGCATCCGATCAACGATAACAACTCAATTATTCGATAATGAACGGAATTTGAACAGAAGAAAATGACTGCAAACTTTGGGAACAAAGAACTCTGGGCTTGTTCGACTTTGACTATGTCCGGGCCAGATCAAGTCCAGTTCATGAAGAATTTTATTGATTTAAATGGCCCAATTCAGACGGCCCGTTGTGCTGCCTCTCTGTACTTGAAGAACGCTAGAACATGTCAGATACGAGATGTGCTACACAAGATATAGTGTCCAATTGTTTGGAAAGGCATGAATGTGTAAGGCATGAAATGCCACAAATCTGAGAAGTTGGGGTGAATTTGTGCACACAAAATGGGAAGACAACTAAGACGAAACCTTGTATGATGATTTGTAATTAGCAATCCACTATTTAAGCAACATATCAAGTAGCTCTTGCATGTAGAGTGACATGATAGGAGGCTCTTATTGCCATCATCATCGTAGGGGTGAATCACAGTGCAGTCTATACAGGGAGAATATATTGAATTGCATGTCCTCCTTGCTTCTAACATTCCCAACAAACGCTTATCCTTTTTGGTACAGTTCTCTTGCCAATGTGTGTACCAATATGAAAACCATACCCCAATTAGCTGCAGTGGATTATAATGGATTGGACACACATGTTTGTGTTTATCGAACTAGCTGCAGTGCACAGTACCATCCTAGCAAGTTTATTCACAGTACAGGAACTCACGACCCAGCTGTATTTCCATTATATTGGTGTATGGTGTGATGAATCACTTGTTTTAGAGACTAACTTGCGAGAATTCCATGCTCGGATGAAACACTTGCAGCATTAGCCATCTGCCAAGGGGCTTTACGCTTGTATCAACGTATAAGGATGTCAGAATGATCATAATCTAACACACACAGGAAATCGAAGACATTGTCACGATGGTCATAAGCAAACATTTCACAGCTAAATTTATAACCTCAGCAAAATGTTGCAATGCTTTTCTTCATTCTTGAATGACCTGTGGCCGATTACAAAAAGTTTTGAAGTAGAGCTGCTGACAAAGTACAGATGACAATAAGAACGATTAAACAAACGATCCCGGATAAGAAAAGGGTGAATGACGAGAATAACCTCTTTCAATTTGGTTCCTCACCACTAACCTTTAATTTAATTGAGTGCAGAGAGATGACAGAGTAGTACCCCTTCCCAACAATGGTCTTCCTCCATAATGGTCTTCCTCCATTGATGAGGATGAAGAATTTGCAGAAAGTATGCATCAGTCAATAATTCACTGTAAAGTTGCAAGAGATCAAGTAGCCACACACGGCCACGAAGGCTTTAGACAAAAAGCTTTCCTAGTTTAATGCACGTACACTGTCACATACATATATCATGAATTGAATCCATCTTAAATCCAAAAGATTAACCTCATGTTTGATTTATCGATCTTTTTAATTAATCATCCACATTTTTCTATAAGATTATAATCGGACTTTGTCATTATCAATAAACGAAGTTCAAGGACAGAATTCAAGGAGGAAAAACTTGGGAAAGGAAGAACAGAGTTTTGATAATTTAACCATTAAGCATCTGATTTCGAGTCGTCGATTACACAAGAGATCCCAAAATTCTACAGCCCTGGAGAATAAACAAAGAGAATTGCAAAATGTAACAGCTTTGAAGCTCGTATTCGTCTACTATTACATCGCAGGACAAAATGGTTCTCCACCCGATCAGTCGCAGATAGACCAAGTTCAGCATCATAATCACAAACAAATAAAGAAAAAAAAAAAAAAACCATTCCACTGAAAAGAAGTTGAAACCTTAGCATAGAAAAGGAAAAAGAAATCGGACCGCTACCCTCAATTCCCCCGCCATGCAACAATGCCGCTCTCCTCGCCCTACTCTGCCTCACAAGAAGTTGATGAAGCAGAGCAAGAATTTGAGGAGTTTCAGCGCTGTCGCAAAGCATTTTTATCTTCTTCTCCATTCATGTTTACCCTTCGAAAACCCGTGATCTCCTCCTCCTCCGCCGCCGCCGTCTCCAATAACCAACATCACCGGCAGCTGCCGTTATGCTCTGCTCATGAGCCATCTTGCTGAAGAAGCTTGATTGATTCAGGGGAATGAGAAACATGGGAGTATAAATGAGACGTGAGATCAGATGAGCTAGCTAGGTAGAAGTAGCTGGAGGTGGAGGAGAAGGAGAAGTGACGTGTGATGGAGAAGTTATTTTTTAGAGTGCCCGCTTGCAGCTGGGTTGATGGCTGCTTGCTTGATCTATCTCTGCCAGGATGAGATTCTTGAAGGTGACTTTGGAGAGGGAATTCTCTTCTGATTTTGTGATGCTTTTTCCCTCTTTTTTTGGCTTTCTTTTTTGGGCATTGCTTTCTTTATTTATTTTTGGCAGCTGTTGTCAGATTTTGTACAGCTCATTTCAGTTTTTGGTTGCAGTTCACATATTGAGAGTTTAAAGTCCAGAAAAATGAAAAACAATGGGAAAAATATTTGGAGCTGATTCGGAAAGAGACGTATGAGAGACAACTGTTGTACTCAACACAGCACTTAGGCTCATGAAACTTTCACCTGAGTTACTTTCTTTGAGCATGCATTATTCCTGAACTATTATAGATTTGTCTGTAACGGGATGTCGAGAAAATTGTTGAGTACAGTCTTTCATATACTGTAATCCTTTTCCTAGTTCAAAATCAAAACAGTACCACCCTAACCAATCTCTCCATTAATTGTACACATGTTGGCAAATCCTTTTTAGAGGCATAAAAAAATGGGATGTTTGCTTACCTCCCATCAAATCAAAATATTAATCGTATCTCGATCCTCCGTTCCATTCCTCCTATCCGCTCCGATGTCGACCTGGCCGGCCCATTAACTCCCCTTTGCCGGCGGCCATTAATTTGCTTCTGCATAGCCCAACGACATCACAATTCACATCATATTAACTGCTTGCGTCATCAAGATTATCAACAAAATCACGGTTGTTAAGATAATCTCACACTAAACATACTCCCTCTCAATTCAGTTTAATCTAAAGGTTTTAATCCAATACGAAAGTTTAACTGTGCGTTGAATTAAGTGAGTAACTAACAAAATTTTTGTCTGAGAGAGGAAAAATCTAATCTAATATATCGTCTTGAAAATATTATATTGTTTTATCATTCTCATCCGTCTCAAATTATTTATAATATTTTCATTTTTATGAAATATTATGTGATTAGAAATTAAAGAAGATGGGAGAAAAAGAAAAATTGCATGGTTGAGAATTGGAGTTGAGGGAGTAAGGAGGTAAATGTAAATTTAAGTAAATAAAATAAATGATATAATTATAATAGGACGGAAAGAGTATCTAACTAAATAATTTTTTTCGTGTCAAATCATTTTTATGTCGAACCATGAGCTTGATAAACGGTCAATCATCTAATTAAAAAAAATTCTCAAACATATAATAATATCTAATCAAATAAATTCTCAATCATATAATTCCACAAATCAACTAATTAAAAAAAACTAAAATTTTTAAGAGATCAAAAAAATCAAATTAACGTTTAAACAGAATATAATATCCAATCTGAGCAAATTCTCATGTATAAAATTTCTCAAGCCATCTAACTAAAAAAATAAACAAAAATTTTTAAAAGATTAAAAAAATCTAATCAACCTTTAAACAAAAAATAATATTAAATCTAATTTTAATCAATCTAATCTAATATATATCTAATTACACAATTTTATTTGACGTCGAACCACATCGAATATATAAAAATATCAAAATCAAAAATTAAAAATGAAAATAGTAATAGAAAAGGCTAGTATACTTTAACATAATATATATCTAGTGTAATGTTTTTTTTTTGAAAAGATATATCTAATGTTATCTAATTTTATCTATTATTGATCTATCTATCTATTATATACGTGTATATATACACACTCGCATGTTTACACAAAACTGTCAAAATTCATGATTAAGTAATTATTTTATAATGATTAAAATAGAAATATATTGGTATATATTATACCAAAAATGTGAAAAAATTAACCTATAGTTAATAATTAAGTTTTATGCCACATTATTAATACTTATGCTCAAGATTAGCTAATATCAAGTAATTTGGACGTCAATTTTAGACAAACTCAAAATAATATCTAACAATATTATAAACAAAATAGTTTATAAAACAGTTCGTAATCATATTCTATTAAATATTTTATGAAACAATTATTTTGTTATTTTTGTGCTATATATAGCAAGGAACTCCGTTTTATCTCGTAAATTTAACTTCTTATTTTATTTTATTTTATTTTTCTCACTATCAATCAAACTCACATAATAATAGATTATTTATATTAATCTCTAAGCCATCTTATAAATAATAATATATCATTAGAGTCCTAGATAAACTTTTATTAATAGAATACCTTAAATAAATTTATCAAAAATATTAAATTACTTAAATAAAGAAATCAAATATATCAAATTCAATATTGAAAAATATTTCTAGTATATGGTTTCAATCGGGTTATTTTTGTTTCTCTAAAATGATAAATAAATTCATATATTTAAATTTTAAATGCAATTAAATTATTTTTATATTTTTTATTTCATTATGATTTTTTTATCCGTGCAACGCATTTATCATTATTTTAGTATATATATATATATATATGTATATCTAATTGTATAATTTTTTTTTGTGTGCCGAACCAATTTTATGTCGAATCATCACGATGAAAAATAACAAATAACAAACCATCTTTTAAATCTAATACTTATCTATTTATCATGATTCTATCTTTGCTTAAAAAAACATCTACATAATAAAAAAATTATAAAAAAGAAAATATCACCACCATCTGCATCGTCTCAAGGCATATAGGAACAAAAAAAATTACAAAATACCAAAATGAATAAATCAAAAAATCAAAAAAATCTTTTCAAACAAAAATTACATAATATTAAAATAAAAAATAAAAACAAAAAAAATATTTAAAGCTAATAAAAAAACATCTTTAACAAAACAATAGGAACTAACCTAAAAATAAAAAAATAATTACACAATTTTATCTAGTGTAGAAACATGTCGAACATGGCGGAAAACCATCAACTTTTCGTTAAAATTTAAAAATAAAACCTAAATTTATTAATTTTATTATATATCTAAATCTAACGACCATGATTTTACACAGTAAAATTTTAAATCGTTTAAAAAAACAAAAATTGATTATATATCCAAATCTAATCATCATGATTCTATTTTAGTTTAACAAAAACATTAAAAAAATTTAAAAAAATAAAAATTTAAAAAGAATCTTTTACAACAAAACAAAAAATTACAAAAAAATTGAAATCTATCAAGCAAAAAAGTAATAATTTAACACAAATCTATATTAAAAATATATATTATCTTTTATATACTGAATTATACAATTTAATTATATATGCAGTTATAAAAAAAATGTCAGACGTTAATTTCGTAAGTTTGAAAATTTTATTGGATAAAATGGTTTTCAACTTATTTAAACTCAAATAAAATTTTTGAATTATAAATTTTACATAAATATATATTTAAGTAATCTATTATCCCATTTATTTAGCTATTTATTGATTTATTATTATAAATACACAAGATTTAACATGACATGATAATTTTAACATCAAACCAACAAAAATGCATGATTACATAACAATTTTAAAATAATTAAAATGAAATAAGATCATTGTCAAAAAATGAAAACATAGGGTCTGTATTATTATATAAGCCATCTCATGAAAAATAAAAAATCACTTTAAGACTTAAAAATATTCCTATCAGTTAAACAATTTATCAAAAAGTTTTTATGTTTTCAATCGGGTTATTTAGATTTTTCTAAAACGATAAATAAAATTACAATATTTCAATTTTAAATTCAAACAAGTTAGTTTAATGTCACTTATTTTTATTATGTTTTCATATTCCATGCAACGCACAGGTTAGTAATTTAGTGAAATAAAGAATGAAAAATGACGATGAGATGAGTTGACGTAACACTTCTTCTTTCCCATATAAATTACTCCCTCCGTTTCATAATATCTGAAACACTTATTTATTTAGATTGTTCCAAAATATATGAAACATATCATATTTAGTAACTTTTTCAAATAAAAAAAATAAAAAAAATCATTATCTGTTACATTACACAACTATCTATTCTCACAATTGCAACAGTAAACCCTATTATCATTAAAAAAAGTTATTTATCAAATTTCACATAAATTATAGGCATATATAAATCCGTATACGGGTTCAAACCGTTGTATTTTTTTTGAAACGAAGAGAGTACGACACGTTAGTAAATATGGATGTCACACATAAATTACGACCTTTCCAAAATTAGCAATCTTTTTGTATGCAAATTCTCTTCTTACCCCAGTTTTATATTTCCTCCGTCTCAAAAGAATTAGAGCACTTATAAAATTGAAATGTTCCAATTAAATTATAACATTATCCTACTTAAAAAATATTTTCGTAGAAAAATATCAAAACATTTTTATTATTTATTTTATGGCACTTCAATTCACACTATTATTTTTCGCTCCTTCTCTTTTTTTTTTCTCGCTTGTCCTGCTAATTCAAATGAATGGAAAATTTAGTTTTTACAATTGTAATACCCAAAAAAAAAATTCGATCTAAAATATATAATGGTTATAAAATATACGTACTGTACGAATATAATAAATACGTAAACAAAATTTATGAACGACGAACGTTACATCGTTAAAGTAATTGTGCGTTTGAGATACAAATTTAAAATTGAAAATTCGAGATAATTGAACGAAACATAATTATGAAATATTTGGGATAATTAAATCGATAACGGTTAACTATCGAGAGACGTTATGATCACACGAACAATTATAACGAATGAATAAACAACGTTATAATATTATAAAGTAACGGATGACGATATATCGAACGAATAAACAACATTATAATATTACAACGTAACGGACGACGATATATCGAACAAATAAATATAACGAATATATAACGTTATAACGCGCGAATAAAACAAACGAATAAGTAACGTTAACGTTATGTTAAAATGTAAAGTTATAATGTTAAGAATATTACGCGTTAGGGGTAACGATTTTAATCTCAGAAAGTTTATATTATTAAATGGAATACGATATTAATATTTTTGGTACAATTAAATCGACACGAATTAATTAACGGAAGATCAATATTATGAAATTGAGATAAATACAAACTGACGAAAATATAACGAGGGATCGAAACCAATTCTTTAAACATTCCCGCCAACCTCTTTGTTTCTTTCTCACCAACTCCACCAACACCATCGTGTACCACAAACCGCCACCACGCACCCTCACCAACCTCTCCTAACCACACCATTATCACCTTCAAAAGCCGGGAAGAGGATCACAAGGCCAAGAGAAGCAGCCGCGTTTTCTCCTTCGAGCCAACGAGCCGCGCCGCCTCGCCTAACCGACAACGCCACCAAACACACAAAACTCCTTCGTCGTTGCCATCATCATCATCTTTGACCTTCGTGGACCACCAACGCTACACCGTCATTCATTTCAAGCAGCCGGAGATGACCTATGGAGACAGTCGCATAGCCCTCGACATCGTCTTCCTTCGCAAACGCAAGCAAGCCGCCATCAACCCCTTCAACCTCTAGTAAACCACGTCGCACCACCTTGGTCATCGCTGCCACCCCTCAACGACCAGCAGGGAACCGTCTACGACATGAAATAGCAGCCACGCGAAGGTTCCCTTTGCCTCCCCTACCATCGAGAAACACTCCAAGGGAGCTTTCTGGTGACTTTTTCGGCCAACTTTCGGCCGAAGTCCGATGGTTAGCAATGACAGAGAGTTGCAGAGTATATGCTAATATGATCCTAAAATGTCATGAACGTACTTCTTTGAATATGTGTATGCTTAATGTGCGATATGAGAAAATATACTTAATTACGGATTTTGTACGATAACGAAACTAAGGTTTCAATAATATATGTGTATGGATACACGCGGACATAAAAAGATGTTAATTACGATCCTTAAATGCCTTGGATGAACTTCATTATATGTGTGCATATTTGGTGTGATGATACGATGAATTATTTTTGACCACGGGGTTCATGTACTAAAAGGATACTAAATATATCATGGGGTGATCGGGTTGTAACAATAAATTTTGACATCAGGATCGAGATCGAGGATGATTGTTTTATATGTTTAATATGCGATGTGGGTATTGGGATTGTTTTTCCTAGAATTTATGTTAAGACGTGATTGAAGTGTAAAATGCATTGTATGTGATTTCTTTATAAGCTTCTTATGCTATCTATACTCTGAATATGTGTTATATATCGTATTAAGCGGGGAATCGAAATTTAAGAAATACTACAACAAACATAATAACAAACTAAAGATAACCGAATAAATCTGTTGTCGTCGATGAGGTCGTATAGTGAGTCCTTCGAGATCGAGTTCTTTGACTCTAAGAGCGTTTAAAGTAGACATGACTGGATCAGACGTTAAATCTAGTTAGTAAGAGAACAAGTGTGGTTCTCTTTATATGCGCAGCGACAAGAAGTCGTGGGCCAGAACATTGGCCGATTGGGTGTAAGACTGTCCCCTGCAGGGGGATCTTCGGCGTGTAAGTGAGGGTTTAACAAAACGAAGTACACGCAAGAGACGTAGTAAATTTGGGTCGCGAACCCAAATCATGCATAGTATTCATGAATAACAGAAATATTTTCACAAAAAACAATGAGTTTTCAAATGATTTTGGAGAATGATATGTGACTGAGAAACTGGCCCAGATCAGCGTCTAAGTCTAAAAAATTTCTCTTCATTTCTATCCTCATTGAGTACTGTCATTCATATTGGGACACGAACTTGTTATGGTTAAGAAAGTGAAAAGAATATAAAATAGAACAATGGCGTCTATTCTTTTAATATGTGTAAGGTTGATATGACGTTCATATTTTTCTACGGCTATTAGAAAATGTTTTACAGGTACTCATCGATCGCCATAGTCGGGGGAGTACCCTGCAAATCGAATACATAGATTTTGGTTGCTGAGCTTTTATCTCATGGTTATGTGTTTTATTTGTTAATCCATCACCAAGTAATGTTAAAATATTAAAGTGAGATTTTATGCACATGGATATTTATCTCATTGTCCGAAATGTAATAAATACTTGTTGGAAATAACTTGTAAGCGACAAGACATTGTAATATAATCGGGATTGCATATTATCATTTGGAATTATGATTTGTATTGTTTAGGTACCTTCCTTAGCTTCTATACTTACGAACCCATTTGATTTGATTGACCTTGTCATGGACTAGGTTTATGACGGCATAACGTCACGTGCCAGACATACCGGATTTCGGGGCGTTACAATAATAAGAAACAACACACATGAATTGTCATATTAGCTCAATCGATTATAATTATTTTGGGACGTAGAGAATATTATATCATTCTTATCATCATTTTTTTCTTCTCTTCACTCAATCATGCTCCTTCCTACAACTCTTCTAACAATTTAACCCGAATCGATTTTTTATCTATTGATTGAATTTGATAAATTTTAATTAGGATATTATGGTTTTTGATGATGATGGGATGAAAAAAATATAAAATGAGTATATTTTGATAATTTAAAATAAAAATAATTTTTTTAAAGTAAATAAAAACTATTTTAGTCATATTAGAAAGGTTGAAATGGAAAAAAGTTTCAATAAATTTAGAAATGGGACTAAGGAGTAAAGAAATGGTTCGGAACAGTGAGATGGCGACATTTGCGAGATCCCGTCACTTCGATGTTGGGTCAAGGGCCAACAAGAATCCGCGCGTGGCTGCTCCTCTCTCTCCTCTCCGTCTTTTTATTTGCAGCAGATGCGGAAAGCTGGAGACGACGACGTTTTGCGTCGAGATCCACCTTTTCTCCTTGTGTGGTGTGCGACCCGTCGAGGTCGTTGATCGGCTCAAACGACAACTTGGAGAGGCCTGTTTCCGTATTCCGATTCCCTTAATCCGATAATCCAGGATTCGATCATCGATGCCCTCGTCAATTTCGTTGCTAATTCGTCTTGACATTTTTTTTTTGGAGGTGACGTTATGCACTCTCTTGTGTTGACCCTATACATTATTGTTTTAGGGTTTAGTTACTTTATGTGTTTCTCGACTTCTTCCGACCATCATGAAATTGGCATCAGTATTTCATTCGTTTCGAATTAAATATGATATTTTTATCAATCATGATAATTTATGTGTATTGATTTTTTATGAATTTTAGAAAAATGAATATTATTAAATGAATAATGATATTTACTGTAATAATTATAAGAGACAAGAAAAGATATTGATCTGTATTATAACACATTTTCTAGATCTATAATTTTTTTATGTGATATATTTTTGAACGATTCGAATAAAAAAATATTATAAATAATATGAAATGAAAAGAATAAATCATGTTTTTCTTAATCTTAAACTTAACGAGATTAATTAGCTTGCTGGTTGCTATATTTGGTTTAGTTGTTTTAATTAATCTTCGCTTGTTTGTGGAAGAGCCTTATGTATGTATACTAATCTCAAACCGCAAAACATATCCTTAATCACCACAAGTAGTGGGCCTCCCATGGGCTTGTTTGTGGAATTATCCTTAATCATCTCTCGCGGGATTTTATATTTATATTGAATTTATATGAAATTTATAACTTGATTATGTTAATATAAATTTAAGAATAAAAATATTGTAATTTTATTGGGAGTAACTAACTAAAAAAATATTATAATTAAATTAGAACGGAAAAAGTACTATATAATTCATCATGTTGGTGTCGCACCAGCATTCCTATTACACATTTTTTTATACAGTCAGTAACTCAAGCTATGTACATAGTCTGTTCTGTGTGTCCAAAACAAGATGCTGAGTGTATATATTAGACGTTAATCTACGAGGTTTCTTACACCGATAGGCGTTTCAAGTTTCCTAATATAGGGCTTCAAAGTCCCTACCATGAGCCGGAAAGAGATGCCTCTTGTGAGCTTGATGTGGTCGACCTCTCAAAAATCGCAAGGGGACCTGGGGATCCTTATGGCTCCAGCGATGGTTGTGGTACCTTGAAACAAAGTGGTGTTATTAACATGTGATCGTACTTAATAGGAAAAGCATTCCTGCGTTGAGATGAGCTGTTGACAAGCCTCAATCCTATCATTTTGTGCCTGGTTGCTTGATGTTTGTGAATAGCCATTCAAGAGAAACTCTTCCTTGAACCTTTTTTCTGCACCAATGCATCCCATAATTACCTCGCCTGAGTTTCCTTTTAACTGTTCTGGTTACATATCACGTAGACGATTTATCATAAGAAGTTTTGACAAAATACAACTAGATGGGATTCGATATCTCTTGCATTAGGCTGCATCGTTTTACCATCCTATGTAGTTCATGTTTATCAGTTTGGTGAATCACTGAATCCTGCACCTACACCTTTTCTTACACTATGTTGATAACTCCAATGGCAATTATGATCATTCCAGCACTTATTTGTTATCCTGGTGGCTTGATTCAAAACCTGTCTAATGACAGAAGTATCTGATTCAAAGTGCTTTCTTGAGTATGAGAAAAAAATCAACAAAATGAAAGCCAATAGGCTCATCTAATTACAAATTTCCAATGCAAGTAATATTTCTCCTAGTGTTGATGCAGGTAAGAGACATGTCTGCCGCCAAACAAATTCTTGATCATCAGTTACAATTGAAGCTGAAGCTCAATCGAATTCTGACGTCCTAAACCAAGCCACGGCAAATTCTCACTACTTTGAGCTGGAGACTTGAAAGTTGAGTTTCTTGATACATGATCACTTAATCTGTATGGGGCTGCCCTAGCTCCACTCCTATCTTTCCTTTTCTCGAAGAACCTTCGAAGAGAACCTCTCCTTGCGATAGGCATATCCGAATCCTTCATTTCATCGTTGTTGATCATGCAAACATCCTCTTTGCCCGCCTCAGAAACTATACAACTATTAAGATCATCAGCAGCAGCCATTGCGTTTGTTGTGCTAGGCAAGTTCTTGGAGCTGTGCTGAGCGGCGAGGTCCATGATCTCTTCGGCTGTTTTGGTGGGCAAATCATTGATCACAATGACTTGGCCACGGTAGAATATTGTCATCTGGGTCGGACTGCTCTCAGTTGGTCTGCTCGTGGACTCGTCCGAGCATCTGAATCCAGCTTCCTGGGGAAACAGGTTCATGGTGGGTTCTCTCTGCAGCTTGATGCTTAACTGATCCTGGAAAGACCTCTTCTCTTTCAGGTACTGGCTCAAGAGATTACATCTCTGAGAGAATGTAGTTTTTTGACTAGTCATCGCTGACGACGAGCTCGACATCTTGGCTTTAGACAGGACTGGAATGCTTCTGTGTTGTTTTTGTTCTCGTGGCTTGATCTGTTTGAGGATGTTATATATATATAGCTCTCTATGATGCTGCTTTCAGTTATTTGCTTTAGTGAGAAGAGGGACCTGAGGATCATAAATATTGCTTTTTTGGAAGAAAATTGAAATGGATTTTTCCTCTTGAAAAAGGTACTATTTGGTGTTTGATTTCTTCAATTCTTTTTTGGCAAATTTTAAACATGTTTTTTTAAATTCATTTTTGCACATTGAAAGCATAAGGTTTATATTGAAAAAAGAAAACGTGTTGTTCCTGTGTGAAACGATGCATAGTATGACGATGCATGTGAATACGTGATCGAGGCAAAGTGGTTTTTATTTTCTCCAATGGTTTACACGAGCTTTAATAAAACAGCAGTCAATTGGGATGGGAAATCATTTCAACTTTTATCATATGGTCAAATGTACAGTTGATTTATTCTCTTCTTGATTGGAAGATGTCAACTGATGACTGTGTTGCCATGGAGAAAGAAGGAACAACTATACGGAGCTTCTGTGGAGGACTTGTGACAAACAAGCATCACTACCATCACCCGAAAACCCGTGGCCTGTAATGACCGATGAATAGAGTCACGATCCTGTGCTATCCCAAATTCATGTGCTGTTGTTAATCTAAAGGGTGCAATCTCTGTAATTTTTTTTTTCCAGTCGTTTTGGACAGCAAAGGATTTTATTTCCAAGTGAATATGGTTCTTATTTCATATGAACATCATATTTGGATATGCAAAGACTAATGACGTTGGAATGACCTTGCTGAATCACTGCCATCATCTGAAAGCCGGTAGCTTGTAATGACCGATGAATAGAATCACAATCCCATGCTATCCCAAATATACGTGTTGTTGTTGATCCAAAGGGCGCGATGTTTGTAAAAAAATTTCAGAAATAGAAAGTGGGTGTGGTTCCAGTAGAAGATAAGATGAGAGAGTCACGACTAAGATGATATAGCCATGAGAAACACAGACCAGTCACAACTACTGTTAGGAAATGTGAAGTTTGGGAGTTAGCACATGTCAAGAGAGGACGAGGGAGACCTAAAAAGGCCATGAGAGAAACCTTGAAGTATGATATGACCTGTCATAATCTTACAGAAGATGATGTACATGACAGATTGGAATGGCATTGTCGTATTCATATAGTCGATCCTACTTGATGAGATAAAGGCTTGGTTTGTTGTTGTTGTTGTTTTGGAACAATAGAGGATCTTATTCCTTGATGAATATGATTCTTACTGTTACGAACGGGTCTGTTAATTATAAACACAAACAATAACAAATGCGCAAAAATAAATGAGACAAAGATTTTTACGTGAAAACCCTTACGGAAAAAAGCACGGGTGGTCGCCGACGACGAAGAATCCACTAAACAAATGAGAAAATACAAAAGGAGTTACACTCAAAATATTGAAAATCTCACAATAAGAGATAGAGATAATAATCTCTAAAATAAATTCTTTAAACCCTCAATGTGTTTTTGTGTGTATATGTGAATAGGAGTTTATCCCCTTTTTCCTTCCTTATCTCCTTTCTTTGCCTCTCCTTTCCTTCCTCTCTTCCTACCTCACTTCTCCTTGGCTCTCTGCATATCTTCCCCGTTTCCTCTTTCTCTCCTTATATACACAAGAGCAAACGCACAGCACACGGACACGCTACGCGGAGAAGTCACGCGGGGAGGACGCGGACACGCTCAAAGTCCACGCGGAAATGAAGAATTTAAGGCACCATCAACACTTACTTCATATGAAGATCATATTTTGAACATACGAAGACATGATGTCAGAATGACCTTGCAGGAGAAGCTCTAGAGTGCAATGAGTTACGACAGATCCTGATGGGAGTGTCATGCACGACACTAAGAGCGAAGCCATACGTGTAGATGAGCTCTAAAGAAATGGGAAATTCTGTTTGGAAATGAGTTTTTGCTATTTGGAAACAAAAAATAAAACGCGGGAAGAGATAGCTCTTTACATTACCTAAAACGCCACCACAGGTAACTCTTTACCTGTAGCAACGCTTTAGCCTACGAGTTACTGCTTTGTTGTTTTAGTAACCGAGAAAAGAAGTGCATGTACGTATATGTTTTTGTAATTGTTATTTTATCCTTGATTTTCTTACATTAAAAGACAATGATGTGCAAATTTTTAATAAGATCGTTTGTAATTAGTTGGATGATCGAAAAAGTATTGTTGATTGGCAATTGCATCATAGAAAAGAAATAAACGTACGTAATCAGGATATCATATTTATTTACACAAAACATTTAATTGGACGTCATACTGGAACAAATCAGAGAAAAGAAGTAAAAGAATGATATATAATATCAACCTTATTATTTATATGTTAAAAAAGTTCCTGCTGCATACACTTAAGAAACTCCTGTAGAGAGTTTTCCACAAAATGTTTGTTTGAAACATTTATTTAAAGTTTAGTTTGTTTTTTCTTCCAAATCTTAAACCTTTGATAATTAGATTTTTTGTGGTGGAAACTGCTCTGCAATAGATTTCTTCCTCTTGTCTGCAACATGAACACAAAACCCTTTTTGTTATGTTGTTTCATTCACATGTTTATACATATAATTTAAAATTATTAAAAATTCTTATCGTAAGTTTAAAGTGTAATCTTTTCAAGTAATC
Source organism: Drosera spatulata (assembly GCA_035668315.1). NCBI lineage: Eukaryota > Viridiplantae > Streptophyta > Magnoliopsida > Caryophyllales > Droseraceae > Drosera > Drosera spatulata. The sequence goes on along the minus strand of JAOVYX010006346.1, from coordinate 5,551 downwards.
AAAAAATCGGAGACACGTTCTTATTAATGAAAAACGTCGATTTCAAAGGTCGAATTAATCATTTTACAAATACGATAGGATTTGTACCTAAACGTTTATAAAACATATTGTGACGTCTTTTGTGTGAATTTGTGAGAAATGGATTTCAATTTTCGCCTTTGTCATCGTCGTCGTCGATGTTAAAGGAAACAAAAAAGGGAAAAACAATTGAGTTGTCTGAGCTAAGTTATCCAACATGTAAAGAGCTGTTGTAGTGTTTTACCGAGACTAAAACACTATCTCTTGTAGCTGTTTAGATTTATCGCTAAAGTGTTATAACTGATCGCTCTTTACATTTTGTTTCCATTTAACAAATATAGGTTTTCAAATAGCATTTACGCTGAATGTGTGTAACGCCTCCGGAATTTCGTATTGGATGACACGTGAGTGTTATGTCGTCACGGGCCCGGTATGTGACAAGGTCGAATAAACTGAATGGGTTTAGAGGCATAGATGTCAAGAAAACAACAAACAGTAGTCAAATTCATAGCTTACAGTTTCGTTACCTGTTTTAATTACAGCATGGATGCATAAACAACGCAGATCGATTATTACATTAAACAAAATAGATCCTCTGATCTGCTATTACATCCGAAAATACGTGAGACCATCTATATGCATACAAGCTCTCACTAAGAGCCTTCAGGTGCTGTTGGGAACATATCTGCAATTGAAAAATATAACCGTGAGCTAATGAAACTCAGCAACCTCAGGTATATAAATCGCAATTACAGGGAACTTCCGCAAACGGCTATGGCGACCGTCGAAAGTCCCAAAAATATTTTTATATATATAAAAAAATATGGACGCCATATCAACCAACATCATTTACATTGCTTTATATAGCTTTGAATTACTTTTAAGAGTCATTCCTTTCTTTTATATTTATTTAGGTTTCATGACTCGACTCAGAAGCGGCAACTCTAAGGATATGACCGACTCGGAGTACAGAGATAAGATAAAGTGTCAATCGTCATCCGGGCTACCCAGTAGATTCTATTTTCGCACCTGCATCTCTTGTGTGCATTCAATAAGGTATCGTTTGTCTACATTGAGATAATTTGGGTCTCCATGCAGAGACCAACCCGTGGCCCCGTCCCAACGGTTTAGAACCCGCTGCATGCATGCAAAGAGGATGGGGGATGTTCATCGCTCCCTAACTAGTTCTCACCCGTGACGATGACTCAAAGAATAATACTGGAGTGCAATGACTCAATCTCTATCCATCAAGGCTATTCAAGGAAAACAGATGATCGCAATGGATCAAAGAAAGAACACCATGTTCGTCCTTCTCAATAATTTCAAGGAAAACGACCAATGATCTAACGGATCCATAAGGGATGTTAATGCCGTGCTTATCAGTTCAAGAAGGTGATATTTCTTATTCGTTTGCTTTTCATTATTTCACATGGATAGGGTAACTATGCTCTATATCCCCCGGTCCCTTTTAATTAATCGTTTAACGGTCGCTTTCATTTATTTCCCGTGAGGGTAGTGCATTCTAGTTTATTTCGATCCCAAATACCCCACCACATGTCAAACTTGATCGTATATACATGTTTGACGTTATATTTTCATGCGTATGGGTTATATGTCTCAAATGCGCATTTAGATTTAATGTTTGATACACAAAATTGTCGTTTTCTTGGCTAGAAGGCCCGTCGCGAGTGCGACCCCCTGCCGCGAGTGCGACCCCCCGTCGCGGGCGCGACACCATTATGCAGTCAAAATCCCAATTTTTTCTTTGTCGCAGGCACGGCCCAGGATGTCGAGGCCGTAACTGTTCATCAGCCCAGAACGTCCAGAAGTCACGTCCGATGCCCACAGATCCCTCATTTATCATCAAAATGCATACAAACTATTACATACACATCATTCACAGCATTTGAACGTGCTTAAATCGTACGAACGAATGAAAAAGACATCTCGGACGAGTGAGGTTACCTCGATTAACGATGATCCTCGATGCATACGATCACACGAACGGATCCTTTGACGTTCTCTGATCGAACTGTCGGTGTTGATCCTTCCTTTAAGCTGCCGATGCCCCTGTCCTTGTGACGTCGATGTTGATGGTGAGACGATGGCGATGATGGAGTAATGATCATGTGACGAAGACGATGATGATGAGCGGTGTGTGATCGTGATGACGGTGGCGGCTGCCGGCTGCTGTTGCGATGGTGGTGATGGCAGGTGAGATGGAGTGGTTGAAGTGGTGGAATGGTGTGAGGCAATGGTGGGGAGAAAGGAGAAAGAAGTGGGCGGGAGTGGGGAAATCAGGTGCGTGGGAACATATCCAGTGCCGTACCACGATACGTCTCGTTCAGTCCATTATTTATCCAAATTTCGTAATATTAATGTATCGATAATTTATTTACATCGATAGATTTATCCTATATACGAAAATATGACCTCCCGAGTCAAAATTCATTATTTATGGGATTACAATCGCTAGCTCTAACGCGCAATGTTTATAACGTTGTAACGTTATTCGTTCGTAAAGTTTATTGGTGCGTTCAACTAATCATTCCAAATATCCATCGTCATATTTGATTTAATAATCAAATATTTTCTTGGATTTTAAATATATAACATTTAAACGTAATTTATTTAAAAATCATAACGTTATATATTCATTTTAAAACATTCAAAATTTTTGAATATTACAATGTGACTATATAAAACTACTCATGAGATATTGCTTCCTGCCATAGTTGCTCTACCACACAGTTTCTACTCGCCAACACCTTGCATGTTCTCAAACTGGCAAAATGATAGAACTCAAGGCACCGGATTGAACGGGGACCAACATGTTAGCATCAATGCTGCAACGAGGTTAATCATGCAAATATTACAACTATTGTGTGACCCGTGCGATGCCTGAAAAATGCACTAATTTTATAAGTTACAAATTATTGATAAATTTGATTATTTATTAGAATTATTTATCTTGATATTATCATTATTTTGTTGGCTACGTTGATATTATGTTGGATGTTTATGAAATTATTTCGATTTTTATCGAGAATATTTAATGGATTCTCGAAATATATATAATCCATGATATTTTTGACATGTAATCTTGTTGTAAAAAATTTTCACATAAGAACAAACATAGCATTTATCACAAAATGAATGATACATCTTCCATCCAATCGATGGCCAAATTAATGAACTAATTTGATAAAATGAAATAAATTGATAAAAATAATGAAAAAGTCAATTATTTTTCTTCTTCTTTTTCTTTTAATGAAGTTTCAAATACCGTAATATGAAAAGTTGAATTTTTTTTTTAATCCAAAGTCAATCATGTGCTCGGGACAACGTTAACGTAAAAAGAATATTAAATAACTTCTAAATTATTTAGATTTTTTATTTATTTTTGATAATGTTGTCACATGTTTCGTAAATTTTTTTTGGGTAAACAATATGATTATATGAATGTATATATCTTCTATAAAATAATTTGTATGAAATTATCACAATATTCTCAAAATAGCATCCCATGAAATTCCTAAAATCATTTTTTTGTCCTTGATTTTACTCAATTTTTTCTTCTTTATTGAAATAATGACAATTTTCAAATTAATTACATCACTTCATGAATCAAATTAAGTAGTTACAGTGAGTGATATAAAAATTTCTTCTTCTTTTTTCTTTTAACAAAAATTCTTGAGTTTTTATAATAGAATATTTTCAAACGTATCATTTTCTCGTAATAATTAACCCTAACAATAAAAATATTAATACACTTTTTTTTTTGTCATAACATATATAAAGTGTTTAATAATAGGAGTTGTGGGGCTGCAGTAAATACATCCAACAGTGCCTGCATTAGGAATTTAAACAATAACTGATGTTTTCTAAAATTCAAAATTTAACAGGTTTAAAATAATTTATTTTTTAAAAAGTTGTGAGAAAAACTACATATGCTGATCTTACTGCAGCTTTTTTTACCCTTAATAATATCTATAAGCTACAACAACAAAAATATTGAAAAGATTTTTTTTCATAATTATTGATGTTTGATCATTAAACAAATTGAAAATAAAATTACTATTGAATTACTCAATAACAATTGAATTGATTATTATAAATATTGATATAAAATGACATATTATGTCATATCATGGGATGACATATCATGACATAGATGTCTGAATTTATAATATGTATATATGACACCATGATAGAATTTCATTGGAAGTGCTCAAACCATTAAAAAAGAAAAAGTTGATGGTCTATGTGTATTACTACTAGCGAGTATGTTTAAATTCCGGACGTGATTGCTCAATCTGAGACCTCACTCCGATATGCAGCTTCACGATTTAGGCGTTTTTGTAGCCGAAATCTCGGGTTCTTCATAAAAGTTCTCTTGCATTGGAGTATTAAAGGTCATATTGGGATACTAATGTAGACATCATTTTTTAAATCGTATGGATGACCATCGATGTTTATGGGATTAGTGATTTCGGATATTTTATCCTTATCTTTATTTGTGTTTTGACTTGACATTTTTCAATGTCCGAGGAAAAAATAAAGTAGTGAGAATTGATATAGAAGAATATAGATGTAAGATGTAAGATTTAGGTTTGTTGAGAAAAATTTTGCTATTTATAGAGAATTTTATTATTTTTTTTCAAAAATATCCATAAAATTAACCGTTATATGACCGTTATTGAGGATTTTTTGATATTTTCATATTTAAAATCAATTGTTTAAAACTAACCGTTTGATTCATTGAAAAAAACTAGCCATTTTGTTTCATTGCCCACTCTTTTTTTTCGTTTATTGTTTAAAAAATTTTTGGGATAAAATAGCCGTTTGGAAAACTAGCCCTTAACATTCAAATTTATTTTTTTTTTTCTTATTTTCTTGTGATAAAGTTGCCATGATGGCAGGGGACATGGGACATGGGTTACAACTTGCAACATAAATTTTGAAGTATTTTATTAAATTAATCGTTTGTTTTTAAAACTAAGCTTTTATTTTTTTACACTAATCGTTTGTTTTTCAAATTGTTATCTAATATAATAGATATATTACATCAAAACAAATTAATTGGATTTGTGCCGAAACAAATTGCACTATTCTTTTTGACACAAAAATGTTTAAAATGTGTAACCCAACATCTAAAGCACTCATATATTTAAAATACATATATTAAAATTTTCAAATTCTAATTTAAAAAATGATTCAGAACCGAAATCATCGGTTCCGGTTTCGGTTCATGATTTTAAAAACTGGAACCGAAACCGTATATGACGATTCGGTTTCACGGTTTTGGTTCCGGTTCTGGATCCGCCGGTTTCGGTTCCTTTCGATTCGGTTCTGGTCCGAACCGTGGTCATGCCTAACAATGACAATGCATCTAAGCATTAAACAATGCTGAGAATGAGGCAATACATCAAGGCATTTAACAATGCCGATCATGCATCTATGTTTCTAATAGGGCCGTGAAACCAGTGCCTGGCGCTCAAAATCCATGAAGAAGTTGTGAGTAGCAGAACGC
>JAOVYX010006335.1:0-36678 GCA_035668315.1 Drosera spatulata | reverse complement strand
TGTTTTAGAGACGGATCCGTCGCTAAATTACGTATTTAGCGACGAGGTTTTTAGCGACGGACTGTTTCCGTCGCAAAGCCGTCGCTAAAAGACATTAGCGACGGATAGTTTCGTTTTAGCGACGGAAATTTTCCGTCGCTAAAACGAAGAATTTTTGTAGTGAACTTTGAAAGAGCAAAAAGACTATAACATGGGAAACAGGGCAAGTCTTCGTGGCTCGAAACAGAGTGATCACAAGTGAGGAAAATTATTTGTGCAACGGTGACTACTGTATACTGAATAGACTTGTTTGTTTATAACCCAGTTTATTTCGTAAATTCCCTTTTTCGGTATGATTTTGTTTTCTTTGGATTTGTTAATCTGCTTGTGTTCATGTGCTGTGCATATCTGGATAAGAGGAACCTCATTTGCGAGTTTAGATAACGTTAGGTGCTGCAAAACAGAATAGTTTGTTTTAACATCGTGAACCAATAAAATAATGACCCTGTTAGTTTAAAATAGGAGTAAATTGCTAGGAGTTGGTAATATTTAAGCTTATCCACTCTATATTATGAAATAAGTTTGTGGTAAGAGCTTTGAATCATCCGATCATTTGTATCTTTTTGATCGTCCTCTTAGATTTGATATGGTTAGTTATATTACGGTGCATAGTATTGGACTGGTGAAGGTACGTTATGTATTCATTTTTCCGTACTAGACAAAGGTCACTTAAGGGTTCGATGTAACTAACGAGTTAGGTAACATAAAATACACATGAATCGTACAAAGACACAAAAAGAGACCTACAGTACTAAGCATATGCTCTATGAATATTTATTTAAACGATCTATAAGTCAACCGAGGGTATGTGTTATCCATACTTGGTCGATCTCTTGACGTGTCTATTATAATCAGTGCATGGAAGCATAATCATAGTACAAGTGGGTAGTTGCGAAAAAGCCAAAACTGATCTTATCAGCTATCTCACATGAACTTCATTTTTCTAATGTCCAAATTGTTGGATCTTCAATATGTATTAACTGACCTAACGCGTCAATCAAGATCCTAAATTTTCTATTGGGTAATTTTCCTTATCTATCCATGCAAGCACCCTAACAAGTCGAATTCAATACTTGTGTAAGAATTTGATTGCTTGATTATCAAGATGATGATGATATCATAGAACTAAATATATCAGAACTCCGAACTAAAGTTTTGCAAATCCTAAATCCTTGCTTATGGCATGATGTCGAAATACTAGTATAATTCATTATTCAATTGATTGAGTGGAAGATCAGAATGTAACTTTCATAAAGCGGAGATTAAAGGAGCATGCCTTTATTCAATCAATATTAAAATTCACTCGATCTCTTATCTTCTATTTTCTCCATCCCATATTGAAAGGTTTTGACTCGACATCAAAATTCATATGTGTGTTTAATTTATATGAATTTGATAAAAAAATATGTTTTATGATATTGGGATTTACTTTAGCAACTGTGATAGGAGATAGTGGGTATATTATAACAAATGAGATTGATTTGATATTTTTTATGTTAAAAGATTAGCAAAGAGAAAAAGATTATAATTTTTTTGAAACTGATCAAATAAAAAAACGTTACGATTAATATGAAACGGATGGAGTATTCATTTCTATCATGTAAAATCAACATGCATATATAGACAAGTTGTTTGTGACCTCGAAAATACTCCCTTCGTCCCAAATTAATTAAAATATTTTCGTTTTTATCAGTCCCAAAATAAATAAAATGTTTTCATTTTTGATAATCTTTTATCATAAAAAATACCAAATCTTTTTTATCTGTTATAGTGCACCCCCTAACTCCTTTCACAATTGTTACAGTAAAACTCACTACCATCAAAAACAATATTCATTCTTCGTCAATATCCACATAAATTCAACACTACATAAATTTTCGTATCGAGTTAAAACGTTTCGATTAATATGAGACGAAAGTAGTATTTTTTTTTATTTTTTTTCATATTTGAATAATCATCAGCCATAAAAAAATTTTGAAGCCAAATGGTCATAAACTTAACGCCAATTTTGCGTGCAAGTGACAACACTATTAACATCATGCATTACACATACGATGTGATGTATACTTTATGACATTTCTTAATTTGGTTAAGTATATGTTACGAAAGTCAACATTTTCTTAAAAGGAACTTCCTTTTCTTCTTTCATTTCAAAAATGTTGATGGCAACTTTGTTGAGTTTGAACTTTGAAGTTGCAGAAAATGCAACATTTTTTCGGCCTTAATTAATGAAAGTATTCCATAAAAAAAAATAATGAAAGGAAAATGGCTCGAAAGTTCAAAGATGCCTCAACTTGGCCGCAACATTTGGGTAGGGGGCACATCAAAAGGAGAGGATGTGTGCTTGGGTGGTTTTTTGTTTTATGGGTAGAGAAGTCATTAATTGCGTTATTTTCTATGCTTTATGATTTCGGATGTGACCCCTCCAACTACATACTCCCCCTTACTGATAAAGTTATATTATTATTATATTATTTTTTAATATAATTTATAATATTTTAATTTTGTATGTATTTTGATATAAAATTTGACACATATGTATATCGATTAAACGTATTTTTTTATAAATTTATCGTGAAATATCAATGATTGTGTGAGTTATGTATTTCAACCTAATATATGTTACGGGACGATAACACATAATTTAATATGAAAACGAAACTTGCCTTCAAAATGATACAGAATATGTACATATTACAAACTATATGAGACAGTGAATAGAGATGGACAACGAGCCGATTGGCTCGCAAAACCGACTCGAATAGACCCTGATGGGCCTTAAACAAACCCAGCCGGAGTGGTTACATGATGGGCCGGGTCAGGATCGGACGGATATACCCAGTCAAGGACGGGCTTGGAAATAGGAGGACCACGGACCAGACTAGTTAAGGCCCGGGACCGACTCAAACCGATTCAAGGATTGACCCGGCCCGGCCCTCAACCGTTTCCCATCCCAGGCTCCAGATAAACCCAAACCCAAAGCCTCTTTTCCATCCCCTTCCCCAATCTCTTCCCCTTTCCCCTTTAGCTCAAATCATGAGCCAATTTTCTTTTGTGGTCTAATTCTTTTTCTTCCCATTCAACCGAAAGGCTCATATTTTTGTCTTAACCCATCCGTCGACGACACAGAATTGGCTACAATACAAAGTACACCCTATATAACAAAATCCAACGGCTCCTTCTTTCTCCAATGGCTAGTTTTTCTTTCCCCAAAACCTGGCTTTGCAGAGGAATAGCTCCTTTTTTTTCCCTTCATTTTCAATGCTAATAACGGTCACATTAGAGATATCAATTTTTTAATTTTTACAAAAATACCCTCATTTAATGGCTACAAATGACGACATTAGGATAATTTTTTATCTTTAAAAATACCCATTCAATTCTTCATAATTTTCACAACAATTTCTGCTATCATATCATTCTTCATTTATAATCTTATATACCATTCATTTCTCATTGACATAATGTATTCCGGTTCAAATTCTCAATCGAGGAAACATCCAAGAACGTCGTATGAGTATAACCTATGAACGGTCCAAACAATTATAACACATATTTGTAAACTCTTGATCCGCATGAATATAAACTGTGAACGGCTATAAAAATAATTTTTTTTCATACCGTGAAATTCAACTTAACGGCTATTTTTTACAATGTACTTAAAGTACTTAAGAATTCAAATTCTCAACGAATATTTTTTTCAATTTAAAAAAAAATAAAAGATATAAAAATAACCGGTAAGCCTTAATGGTCAGGACCGAACCGGCCCGGTTCAACCTATTAAGGGCCTTGAGGCTGGGTCGGTCCTCCTCCTTTTATTGTTTAGGCTTGGACCGGATCGATCCGAATATAGGTGGATCGGTTCAAGGACTGGACTGCTACAGTAATGGTCCTTAGTGATTCGATTCACGATCTGGACCAAACCGGGCCACTACAGTCGGTGAGCAATACGGTACATATTTTGAAGAGTTTTCTTATTCATCTTAACGACTAAAAAAAATTACGTCATTGTCCCATGATTGAAATATATAACCTAAATAATTATTAGTGTTTCACAAATATTTTACGTAAAATGATGTTTGATCATCTTGTCAACGATTCATAACATGAACAACTTTATTATCCCCTATCCCATAATAAGTCCAATATTTATTTATTTTTTGATATCCCATAATAATTACAATACTATCTTATTTAAAAAAATTTATCTAAGAAAATACAAAATGAATCAAACTCAGGTACTGTACATCCACTATCTTCTCTCATAACTGTTACAGTAAACTTCAGTATCATAAAAAAATATTTTTTCTTCATTAGATTTCATAAAAATTTAATAAATACATAAAAATTTGTATCGATTAATTTATTATATTTATTAAGCAACTGAAGGAATACTTATTTATCTCAATGTTACAATTAATTCCAACGTAGGGTCATTTTCTCATTGTCAGTCTGTCACCACCCATGTTTAATTTTAGGTTTGAGAGTCTACTAGTTCAAACTCCATCGCATTGCTAACACCGTATTTCAAATTTTCAGGCAACATCGTGACCGAAAGATATTTCATCCCGTACATTCACAAAGAAAACAAGTCTCTTTCCACAATAAAAATAAAAATAATAATTAAAAAAAACCGTCAGAAAGCAATTTTTTGTCTACTCTTGCGATCAATAAGACGTTGGTTCGAAAATATTATTTGAAACAGTTTAAATATACGTTTTGGTCACACTACTAAAAAATCCATTTGTTTCGGATGAAAAAATGCTAACTAGTAAGAGCAGTTTTTACATTCGTGCCAGTGTCCGAAAAATGTATGAAGTCCAGATCGATTAGCTGGAAGTTCATTCAAACGGGTCTAGTACTATTATACTGGCCCAAGACCAAAGCCGTGATCCATGATGAAACGGGCAATGCTTCAGGCCCAGATGAAATGGGCCCAAGAAGCCCAATATCTACATAGAGAAGCACCAAGCAGGATATGATGGAACGGAGGAATCGGATTCGGGCTTTGGGGGCAGAGATCAGGCGACCCCTGCTCGCCGGCGATGAACCATGTGTTTTGTTCGTTTCCCTTACCGGCGAAGAATTCGATGTTATTGTCCCGGTGGCGAGGGGTGGAACCCTAGCGCCACCGTGGTGATGAAGTGTCGTTCAAATATGACTTTATTGTCTCAGCGATCAGGGGTGCTACCCTAGCACCCTGCTAGGGCACTACAAGGATGAAGATCAACGTGACTACCAGACAATCAATCTATCTCGTTTTTAAGGTGTTGCGTTACTCTTTTTGATCCCATGTAATGTCAAGAACTCTTCTGACAAATGTCTCAATGAACTTTCAATACATTATATGGGTTTGAGGGATTTATATCTAGTCACGAATAAGCTTATTTATGATTAAATTATTAAATTTGAAAATCAATGGTTGAGATTAAAAAACATTTTTGTAATAATTGAACAAGAGAAAAATCAACTTTAATCTGAGTCATTGATCAACACATTCAAATGTCTAGGTACAAAATCCATTTTTCCCTTAACAATGAAGACTATCCGAGGAAGTTGGTTATAACGTGTGCCCTCATATGAAAAGAAATGATTGATCAACTATTTGTGTTCAGTTTCATTTTCTCCATTGGTATATTCTTTTTTATGCTGTTGCTTCTGCTGGTGAATCGTGTCTGATATGTATCATGCATCATGTTACAAAATATAAATACAGGTGTAGCTGACTAGAACAAATTGAACGATTTTGTTATCAAAGTTAGCCCAGTCTCTTTGGCTACCACTTGTGACGAGGTATGGGAAAAGCATAATGCTAAATAGTTGTCATTGCTGTATATTGTGAATTTCTGGTTTAAGCGACTCTCCCAATATTATGCTTCCCCTGCATATGCTGAACCTGTTGCTGCGATCACTTCTACAATAAAACTTGACTGAGAACTTAAGTACTTGCATAATCCATTGCTAGTACAATTTATAGGAATAGTAGTAGCCGTGCGCGCTTTTAAAATCATAACTACACTGCAGCGAGTCAGATTGGTTGTTCACGGCTTTTGTATATAAAAGCAGCAAGGTTGTTAGTGTATAATTATCATCGTGTCTCTATTCTCGGCATACTTCAGGAATCTTTATCTGTTGCTATATTCCAAAGTGTGTTGCTAGTGCTTGTCATCTTCACAATATGATGTGCACCTTTATTTTCAGGATAGCCACAACGGCAACCTGAAATGCCAAAGATTATAGACGTATTGTGCTCCCAGGATTTGCTTTTTTCTTTTTACAGACAGACAACTTAAACACAGCGCTCTGATCTCCGACAAGATCGAGGTTATGTAACAAAACTCCCATTGCGGGCTTCTCAATAAAGACATTGCTCCTTTGACTAAGGACTACTGACTGTAGGAACGAAGGGAGGGATTGGACGACTGGGCGAAAGGAAAGCTGTTCTTTCAGAACCTCGTCTTTCTAGTTGGACTAACTTCTTGGTGTGTTCTTCTTGGAGATATTACTAAGGATGGATGGTTATCATGATAATATCCTAACAGTGAAAACTTGAGGCATCTTATCTCCCAATCTTCAAAAGTTTCAGATTAGCTTATAGACTTTTTCTGCTGATCTTTTACATTAGCTTGTTCTCTGTCTGTTGGAACTTCGATAATGTGTTTATTTGGATACATTGTTCTGGATGGTCTCCTGCTCTCCTTATCTTGGCTTACCAAGAAAAGAGAATGCCTAACTATATAGACCATTCTGATGTTACTTTGTGAAGTATGGATTGATTCCTGTTGCTTGAAGTTAGCGTTACTGTATCCTTAGCGTGGTCCAAGCTGTTATATTAATGCGAGGTATGATGTTTTTAGAAGCAAGGCTAAGTAAAGAGTTAAGATGCACTGTCGATTGGTTTTTTGTTCGTAGGTTTTACGGAGTATCAGGTCAACATTGGGATAGAATTTTAGAATTTTGAACCTTCTAAAACAACCTTGCCGACAACTCTTTCCATTCCCCACGTATTAGCTAAATAAGGGGCTTTCCCGAACTCATACAACTATAAAGTTCTGCATAAGTATTTGATTTCTTATGTTTGCTAGCCGGTGTTACCAGAAAACGCAATACCCTCTAATCCCAGGCACTTGAATTCAGCCGTTTCATTCCTTCCCAGTACTAAAGCTCGCTTTGATAACACGAGTTTTAAACCTGATTTAAATATAATAATAAAGTTTTAATAATATTTAAAAAATTTTAAGTAATTATTTGTAAACTTTTTTAAATAAATATTTTATAAATTTTATTGTTAAATTTATCATTTCCTCAGCCTATTTCATTTTTAAAAATCCGTTGTTTCAAGTTGTTATGCTAGAGTTCTTGTAAGTTTCACGTATTTGTTTAGTTATTGTATAATTTATTTTGTTAAAGGTACATCATAGAAGATTGATAGTTTGGATTATCTTTCATGGTGAGTGAATATTGTTGGATTGTGAAGAATCATGCACATTGATTAATTATTATAAGTTGATTATGTATTAAATGCATGACTAATCAAATTTGATACCAAACTTGTGCATCATTTTGTTTGAACTTTAATAATCTGGCTACTCGGATACACGGTTATGGATAGTCTCCTACTCCGCCTTACCAAGGAATGAGAATGCTTAATGATTAAGATCCATTCCCGTGCTAGTTTGAACTCAGCGTTAATAATAGTTTTAATGCACTGTTGGTTGGTTTCTTGTTCGTAGGTAGGTTGTCTTCGCTAAGCATCTTGACAGAGATTTAGAATTCTGAACCTTCTAAAACAACTTTGCTGACAATTATTTCCATCCCTCACGTATTTGCTATTAACTACCGATTGTAAGAAGCTTCTACTTCCATAGATGTTCATCCACGTAGAGCAATCGCTATAATCTAACTCATACAACTGTAAAGATCTGCATAGGTATTTGATTTCGTATGTTAGCTAGCTGGTGTTTTGACCATGTTGCTTCTTTGTTACATTTTCTCTGCAATGCAAGTATACGTACAAACAAGTATGATCATCATAACCAAGTATTCGAACAAGCATGTTTGTGATGATTTATGGTTGCGTTCAAGCAAGAATGTTTCACGACGGTCTATGAAAGCATGTAATGCGCATTATGTTCCCTTGAACCTAATCCAGCTTCTCCCAAACGTTTGTCATGTAGACACCACCTGCAGGAATACTAAATGATCGTTTGATCATCTCCTTTGTCATCCAACACGAGAATCACTACAACGATGATAAGATCTATTAGATGAGTGATGCTATTCACCCCCTGCAGTCAACAACCTCCAACTTTACCCTTGTTTTTTCCCATAATGCCCTTTTTCTCAGCTCCATAATTGATTCAATGTCTCCGGATATTAAAAACCTCAAAGCATGTAAAGGTTACTTTGATAAAAATGATAAGATGGAGAAATGAGAATTACAACATCAACGATAAGATGCAAATGAACATACATAAACCGGCGTGACTACAGATGCAAATGACTACAGGACTGAACATACATCAACTCGTCCGACCATGGCCAAGGGCGAAGCAGGCATCAAAAACCGCCAGCTGCAACCCATCATACATACATACACGATTACAACTGCCTAGCCAGTGCACAACTACTAGCTACTGCTAGATGAACGAGGAGACCTCGAGCCCACTGCGATCTTCAAAAACTCAATCGCAGTTCAGCTCCTGACTACTCTGGACGCCTAAAACCTCGACCTAGTAATCACATACACATGATGAACAACACAGACGAAGATAATTTACACTACGATGCCAAGAAAGCATCCCAATCTATCTCATTCGAGAAATGCTTCTCTAGCACTGCATTCTCTAACCCCAACTCGGCCTCCCCATCATCCACAAACGTCAACCCCGACAAAGGCGAGTTGCTCTCATTCTCCTCGACCTTCGTCTCCTGCGGAGAAGAGGAAATTTCAGCTAAATCAGCCTCACCCTTCTTCACCCTCTTCCCTCTCCCCCTTGGCTTCGTCCCCCCATTGGCCGCCAAGCTCTCGCAGATCGCATCCAACTTAGCATCAACAGCAGCGTGCAGCGGCCTATACTCCCCGAACTCCCCTCCAATCACGGACCCCTCGTGCCTCAGGTTCGGGAAATTCAGCCTCGCGAACTCACCCCTCAGCTTGTATGCCGCCTTATCATACGCCAAGGCGGCCTCCTCGGCGGTATCAAAGGTGCCCAGCCAAAGCCGGGTCCTGTCCTTTGGTAGCCGGATCTCCGCCACCCACTTGCCCCAGTGCCTCTGCCTCACGCCCCGGTAGAGTTTCCCGGGCTTCGAGGCAGCAACCCCGGATCGCTTCATCGGGAGTGGATTCAATGATAGAGCATGAGGCTGGTGGTGGTTGTAGTTTCGGTGCAGTTGGGATTGAATACGATACATCTGGGATAGGGTTAGGTTGTTGAGGTCGATGATGGGATCGAGCAGGGGGGTTAAAAATTGGTCCTGCTGGATCGAGCATAAGGGATCTGGGTAGATCGGTTGTTGATAAGCGAAGGGTAAATATGATGTGGTGGTGTTTGTGGTGGTGTTTGTGGTGGTTTGTGGTGGTGAAGCGGGTTTGATGAAGGGTGAAAGAGCTTGCATGAGCTCGTCGTTGAATGGATCGGACAGATCTGGTCTTGTGTTGTTCCGTACCTCCATTGTCGTTGCCATCTTTTTTTCTTGAATTTTTTTTTCAATTTTTTTGATTGTAAAATTGAAGATTGAAAAATAAAGGGGAAATAAAGAAACTGATCCGTATCAAAATTCAAGGACAGATTCGATTGAAAAAAAAAAGAGGAGAAAGAGAGGGTTTCAAATAGATCTCTCTTCACCACTGAAAACCAGACAAAATGACGGGGAAAAAAAAGAAGAAAAATCACCCAAACTCAACTTCGAGGGACCAAAAATCTACCCCCTTAGCTGATCTTTTAACACCTAGAAAATCAAAGAAAAAAATCAAGGCCAAAAGAAACTTTGAAACTTTAGAAATGAATAGATCTACAGATCTGGGATCTGTTATACCCTTTAATACCTCAGATCTCACACAAACCACTCAAAATCAAAACCCAAAACAAAGAAATGACTAAAATCAAAAGAGATGAAAACTGGAAACTGGAGATTTTTACCTTTCGTGACGAAGATGAAGAGGAAAACTTGAACACTCAGCCTCGCCTTTTTGTGGATGTGTTTGTGTGTGGTAGCTGCTCACTCTGCCTCATCACCACAGCGGATTCAGCTATTTATATAACGAGCTCTATATGGCTTGGTTCTTTTTGGGCCTAATTGGGCCTAATGGACTTTTACGCTCATGGTGACGTGAGAATAGAGGTCATGGGTCCTATCCGACCCACATGTGTTGCTGTTTGTGTGCGGGTGACTGGCAACTGGCGGTTAGAGGACTGACGGGTGGCGGTATAAGGGTAGCTTTCAGCCTTACAGGTTCGCTGTGCTCCGCGTTTTGCATTGGTGGAGTGTAGAGTATCCTTTTTTGGTTGGAGGTTGGAGTAATTGCGTGCTTTTGACTTTGACAGTGCTTAAACTGGCGTTACGGTGACATGAAAACAAAGGAGTAACTGTTGCCGGAGATTAAATGTCACACTTTACTCACTGACACGAACATAAACCAATGAAATCTGTTCTAAGTTTTCAGGCTACAGATTTATTTACGAAAACCTTAATTTGTGATATTGTTTTAGCCGATCAAGGTCATCCTAGCGATGAACAATCTTGTTCGTCAACTATACAGGGAGGGATTAGGCATCTTCTTTTCGCAACTTCTACATTCTGTCGATATGTTATAACGATCAAAATTTTCCTCATCATGTTCTTATTACGAATAAGATAAATGAAGGGAAGTACGTAATTTTCTTTTTGTTTCTCATTAGACTTATCGGTTAGCCTATAGGTTATTAGAGTATTTGTATTTTGACTATTTTCACGTGCCGACGGTGTGTAACGTCCAATTCAGGTTTAGTTGGAATGAGTGCAAGTTGATCAATAATTGCAGTGTACACCAATCAATTGTTTGATTAGGTAAACGTTGAATACGTCGACGTGAATTCGAGAATAAGTTTGGTATATTTTGTCCCATAATAAAGAAACCAAACAAAAAGGAAAATCAACTTCAAATTTGAAGTTTTCACCAGTGGGAATTGGTTATCAGAGTCGTGAGAGTGAAACGAAGCAAATGCCAAGAAGGAATAGCCGTGAAAATCATGATCATGATATGGAGACTTTAGGAAATGAAAGTGGGAGAGGACCAAGAAGAAGCCTCTAGAACCCCACAAAGTATGCAGGTATGATTATGAGTTATGACTCTAGCAAAAACGTGTTTGAATCACTAGGTGCAAAAACGTGACTTTTGATCCAAAATAACCCAAAAAAACGATGATTAAAGAAATATTGGTATTAGAAATCTACAACGTTAACTTATCGTGATTATCAAACCAAGATCTTCAAGAAAAAGATTGAATCGAATATCACTACATTAACCTGATCATGATACTTTGGTAGAAATTTCATAGGATCGTGATTTGAGCAATAAAACTAACAACCGAGTACTGATCGACAAGATGTGTCGATGCTTACTCTTATCTGTATGTGGAGGCTTACGGTTTACCAAACCAAATCAAAACAAATAATGTGATCCCAACCTTTCAAAAAAAAAGAAA
Organism: Drosera spatulata; assembly: GCA_035668315.1. Lineage (NCBI taxonomy): Eukaryota > Viridiplantae > Streptophyta > Magnoliopsida > Caryophyllales > Droseraceae > Drosera > Drosera spatulata. The sequence continues at coordinate 24,952 of JAOVYX010006335.1, read as the reverse complement.
AAAGAATGTAATCCCAAAAAGATCAAAACAAAGTAACAAACCAGCATTGCTTGTTCATCCAAAAAAGAAAAGAAAAAAACCCAGCATCGCTTGAATTACGGAGAGTGGGACGTTAACCTAACGTGATAATCTAAGCCAATCAACGTGATTATCCCAACTGGCTAATTAGTACTGTCATGCTCACGCGGCGATGATTCACGATAGCAACCTAAAGTATATTCACGAGTATCGTTCGCTATAATTAATCATACTTATCATGTTTAATTCCCCTATGAAGCCTGTCATTAACTAACAACTGAAACAAACAAACAATTTCTCGATTGGTTCCTAGCCGATATGCACTGAATGCTGCATCTAAATATTATCGATGGATGTGGTTGACTTTATAACATTATTGAAAATTAAATACGCAATATATCAATCCTCGATTGGACTTGATCAAATTGAGTAAATTTGAATGGTCCATGGAATTAATTGATTTCCGCACCTTGTATTCTTTCTAATGGGTTATAATTGGTCATGGTTTTTGGAAAAACAAATTAATTAACGATGCGTCCTGTAGCGCATTCGCTGCTGCAATAATATAAATTAAAAAATTTATATCATAATTTTTTTAAATATATATTATTATATTTTAATTATAAAAATATATTAATTATTGATTATATACGTTCATCAATTTAAAATATAAAATTTTTAATTTCTAAAATCAAAGAGTACATTCACTTTCCGATCAACTAAATGTATTTCTTCCCCGCATCAGGATTTTGGGGAGCAGTACCTCCAGCTGCGGGGGAGCACGTGGTGGAACATGCCTAACACCAACAGGCCACATGCGACTCAAGATCCTTTTCATCCACACATAAGCTACACTTTTTAATAAATATGTGCAAATAAATGATTTCTTATACTATACTAACAAGAATATGTTACTATTGCTTAGCTATGTAGATGCATTTTAGGGTGGTGTTCGCCTATTGCTTAGCTAGGTATTACTTAGCTATTTGATGTTAAAGATGCGTTTAACGTTGACCTTCGATCCATTAAATTTGCTGCCGATAACTCAAAAAAATATCGTTTCTTAGGCCGTGCACTGCATTCGATCATTGTATACTCAGCAGCATCATTATTAACCTTAAAACTTCTCAAATGTTGGCGTTTCATATGCCTTTGAAGAGTGTTACGTGTTGGATAGTCGATGATGATGCTGACAAGGCATGGAATGACAATGTGGCATGGACACCGGATTCGTCTCTTATCATGACAAAATTGGCATGCATGCGGTGGTACAATTGTGTCGTGGGCTGAATGGAGCTCAATGCGGTAGGCCCACTAACCCACTAACCACTGACTTTGTGACTAACTTTTGGAACCATATACAGTATGTTGTGGGGTGATGATGTCATTGTACTTATTTTATTCGAAAACTTCTACTAAAATATATATTTTTTAAATATCATTCAAAATATATAATTTAGAATAAAAATCTCTAACACATATAATTTTATTGTTATATACTCTCACGTTCTTCTCCTTTTCCCTCTCCCGCACCGATCCCTCATCTTCACCACCGTCACCATCACCATCATCATCACCATCCACCTCTAATATCACATAGAACTACTCATCTTGTTTCTTCGATGATTTGATCAAGTAATTGATCATTGAAATCAACGAAACCAATATCATAAACCACCCACGACAACAGCCGTCGTCGACCTCTCTTCATGGAAGCCATCGATCATACTATTCAGGCTTATAAACCCATCACTGAGCCGAAATCAATCGAGTAGATGAATTTTTATTTATTGTGGAGAGTTTTACATTGACGTATAGTTGAATAGAGTTTGGAATCTTAAGATACATTGTTTCAATCCTTCAGACGCACTATTTGAAACAATGCGTCTGAAGTCGGTGATGGAGAGAATATATGTTAAGCGAATTATTTTTCTGTGATGTATATCGAATGGGAATTTTGTTTTTTTGTAGTTTTTGAGAATTTTTCTTATTTTATTACCATTGTGTCCATCCCAATTTAATCAAAACGTTTTAATCCGATATGATATATATGTGTGTTTAATTTAGTAGATATTAATATTTTTATCCTTATAAATATATGAGAGAGAGTGATTTGATTTTTTTATTGAAAGAAATCTACATTTATCGATGATGAAGTTTTGAACTCGCATAATTCCTTTAGTCGTGTATCCCTCGTTGATGCATCCTCAGATGAGTGAGAGAAAAAAGAAAGAAAGAAAATGATGTTGTGATGAAATGATGTGATATAAAATAGGGATGTTTGATCATAAAAAAAGTTTTCAAATGAGAAACCGTTTCATTTATTTTGGGACGATTAAAAAAAAAAAAAACAACGGTTCAATTTAGTTGTAACAACTTGATTTGAAGCGAAATTTTTTATAATGTGTTGAATTTTTATGAGATTTGATAAAGAAAGAATATTTTTATATGATTGATTTTTATTATTTGACAAAATAGAAAATGTTGTATTAATTTTCTTGGAACAATTTAAATAAAAAAATATTATATATATTATTGGATAGAAAGAGTAATATTGAACTCATTTCCTCCATTTGAAAGTACTTTTGGAATATAATGTTCTGATTCTATGTTTAAATTAGTTCGCAAGTTTTTTTCTAAATATTTAGCTTAAACGATGATTGAAGATAACAATAGATTATTGTTTCTCGACTCAGTTTAAACTTTTCTTCGATAGGCGAAAAATTTCACAATTTTTTAACAGTTCGAAAGAAAGTGCATATTTCAGTTTAAACGCAGTAGTACTAATTTATAAGCAAATGGGACACAACACCTATTTAAATCTCTCGAAATAGCCCAGTCCTGGCCAGTCCAGTCCCAAAATAGCCTTATTCATCCAAAAGGCCTAAATTTGTGAACCAGTCACAGTGAATTTCAAAGATCAGGTTATTTGTACAAATTGCTCAATTTATGAGGGTTGTGTTACGGGGTTAGATTCTTGTAATCCGTATGACACTCAAACTACTTATACCTTCATTCAAGCTCAGCTTAACTCTAATATCATAAGGCAAAAATAAGAACATTGAAAGAGAATAAAAACTTAAAAATAAAAAGAATATGTGGATTTCTAAATAGAGATTGTTCTATATTGAAATTGATGGTTTGCCTAATGAGTCAAGACCTCTTTATATATAAGTTGTTCTCCACAATCAACGATGGAGATCAAAACGATCTAACGATGTATATCTACATATAGACTTTTTGTAACGCCCCGAGATCCACGTCATGTGACATGTGGCGTTATGCCATCACGAACCTGATTCATGACAAGTCTAAATAAACCAAATGGGTTTAAAGATATATAGAGTCAAGAAAACTATCTGTAATACTTCCGTTCATGCTGTTTACCTGTTTACGAATTCAGTTTACAATTATAGGGTGGAAGTCATTAAGTTATACAGTTATCACATACATTACATCTCCCAATGATCATAGTTTCATTACAATATTTTCAGAAAAAAAAAAAAACACATAAGGGATTGCAGTTTTCATTGATCACCTAATAACTCACCTACAAACGGAATACATAACTCGTGAGTACAAAACTCAGTAACCTAGAGTATATGTTTCACATTTGCAGGGTACTCCCCCGATTATGACGAATCGATGAGTACCAGTAAAACTTTTATACTTTTTAGGAAAATAGGTATGCCATACTACGTGTGAATATTTGTATGATTTCACGTTTCTTATGTTCATTTTTTTGTTAGCATGGGCCCATGACTCGTGAGTTTTCAACAAACAGGCTATGAATACAAGACTCGTCAATCGTCAGTTGGGTTACAAGAATCCGTTAATCCAGTACACACTTGCATCGATTGTATGTCGCCTTACACAATAATGAATAAAGTACGTTTTCAATGGGCTCTATTTGCCTCTCATTGGGATAGATTTAGGCCTCCCTGCAGAGAGTAACCAGTGGCCATGTCACATCCAACGTTAAAGCCGCTGCATGCATGTTAAGAGGATGGGGGTTGTCCAATACTCTCTACCTAGTTTCAATTCATCCATGACGATGACTCGAGAATTTTGGCAAGAGTTCAGTCCCTAAGATTTTCACTTGACATTCGATAGATTCTAAGGAGAGACACTATGTACGACCTTCTTCCCAACAGTTTCAGTAAAGGAAGATGATGGCAGTGCCGAGTTCAATCTTCAAAACACTTTCAAGAAAGCATGACAGAAGACTTGACAGTTCATAAACCATGTACAATGTTCAGTCTTTATATTTGATTAGGTATTCATCGTTGGTTTGTATTTCATGTACTTATATATCCCGCAATGTAAATCCCAACTCATTTCAATGTTTTCTTAGGCATAGTTATGATCATTTCATTTAGCGTTATTCATGCATTATAGATCACCTTATATCTGTATATTTGAACGTATCGTTTATTTGTAGCACGTAGTAGTGTATGATTTGAGTTTGTTATTATCTTACTAGTTTATTTTGCATCTACCACGACGCGGTTAAAGGTGTCGTGTAGTCATACATACATATTTAATATCAATTTCAATACGTAAAGTTCATGTATTATATATACGAGTTTAGGGAAAAAAATAATGGTGTTTGACGCACCGGGGCGTTCTGTATTCAGAATAGAGCCCCGTCTTTGATTTCAGCGTTGTATGGTCGCATGCTTTAATATTTTCTAAATGTATTTTTATGCCCAAATATGCAAGATTAGACCTAAAGGTTGATGTTTGAGATCGATTTCGACCTCGAAAATTTTCTACTGTAAGCTGAGCAAGGTCGCGGACGCGATAATCGTCGTAGACACCAGTGGCGTCCGTCGCGGGCGTGACTGTTCTGTGTTGTCCAAAACGAGAAAATTCACATCAACCATTCCCGAAATCTTTCGACAATGATATCAACACATATATTTCATCCTCCATGCACATTCCACAGCTCAAACATGATTCAACGGCATACGAATGAAAAACGAGCTCATAAACGAATATAAACGTCTCGTATCGGATTAGGTTATCTTAGTATTGGTTTCCTCGGCTCGTTTGCTGCTCTCCTTGTATCCAATCACTACTGCTAATGTCCGTTTACACTTTCGATGTCACCATCGTGTTTGTCCTTGATGTTCCCGTTGTTGCTGTTGTTTGGAGACGATGATGCGATGGTAGCTCGTGAGCTTATGATGTCGATGTGTTAGCGGCTAAGCTGGTGGCCGTTTGATTAGGCGTTGGTGGCTGGTTTGATGTTGTGATGGGGAGAATGAGGAGGTGAAGATGGTGAGCCGGTGTTGGTGTTTCTTGATGGAAATGGTGGTTGCCGAGGGAGAAAAAAATGGAGAAACACAAAGGGAGCTGCAGTGAGGAGTAGATGATGATGATGATGGCAGTAAGGCGGGATGTCAACTTAGGGCTCCTGGTGGGCGGCACGAAATCGACGTCGTAGCAGCACCGTTGGTTTGCAGGGAAGTGGAGACAGTATGATATGTGTTATAATTTAAATCTACTCCCTCGTTTTGTTTTCGTCAGTCTATTTTTATCCATGTTTCGTTACATTATTTAATCGAAAAAATATACGCGTAAATAGATAAAATTATTTCTAACTTACTAACGTTTGTTTGGTCGAAAATCTCGAATATTTTCGGGACCGTATTTTATTAGTGCAAATACGTTTATTATATCGCTATAACGTTACGTTATAACGTTCTACATTTATTATGTTTAACATGTACGTTTATTAAATACGTACGTTATATCGTTGTAACGTTATGCTTAACGATAAGTATTTGTTATATTATTTGTTGGTTTGTAACGTTTCGTTATAACGTTATGCATTCGTTATTTTTATTCGTACGTTATCGATTACAGAACGTTACGTTTAACGTTATATTTTATACGTTCGATTATATATATAACGTTTCGTTTAATGTTATATTATACACTCATTCATTTATACATTGCATATTTTTAATACCAAATTTTCGGATTATTACACTTTTCTACTAACTTACCCAAAATAAACCTTGGGGATTTCTAGATCTCTATCTCCCTCGGATAAGGCTTGGTGCTAAAATATAACCATTTAAAAGATATGACTTTCTAAAAGATCATCTCTATTAAATAAAAACCTCACCAACTTAACTCATCCGTGACAGCTGGTTGTAAAAAGGAGGCCACCAATTTTTGGTTTTCAATTCTTTAGATTTTGTTACACATTTCTGTTGATACTGTTAGGGTAAGAAGAGATGGTATATGTTTTAGACTTTGATTTGGTAGCTGAAACATTGATATTTTGACAGGTAAATCCTTAGTTTTGGTCAAGATCTTAAAAAAACGCAAGATATCTATAGCATGCCTGTAATAGGCTAAGTGGGTTCGATTTTTCTTGCTATGTTTCTTGATTAGTTCTAATATTGTTTTGTTCTTAGTTTCTATTGTTGTTTTTGTGCTGGATGTCTGGTAATGAGAATATCAGAAATAGTCTTTTTGTTGCAAAATAGTAGAGATAAAACTACGTATATTGCGTCTTTTTCAGATCTCGTCGAACGATGAGATTACCTGAATTATTATTATTATACTTATTTAGTCTTTGATAGAAAAAAAGTGTCTGACTAGGATATCATAATAGACGAGCTAGGAGATGATCTACTTGTCATCTATATGGTGAGTCAAGAACATGAACATAATCCATCTTCATAATACAAGAGGGTAATGGTACGGCCTGTCATGAGACTCAATGACTCATGATGCGTCGTCCTCCTATCCTAATTAGCTTGAGCTTTACAGTGGGTTCTTCGGTACAGCATCACAGGCTTCAGAACCTGAGCATTGCACTTTTAACCCCATTTTCCTAACTTGATTGTCAATCAAGTGATCTATTTGTATCAGCTAGACGAACAACCAACCATCGTGCGCAGCTCTTTCCAGAGAAACAAGAATTCGACTCAAACCAAAAACGCTCATTCAACACCTTGCGTGGTTGGCAGGAAAGTGCAATGCTCATATACTCCTGATAAATAAGTAGTTTTTAACATCTCAAATTGTCCGCGACAGAAATACCTTTCACAAGTCGCTTAAATATAATCACACAGAGATCTAAGACAATAGCCCAGGGCATACTAACCCACAAGAGACATAGCACACCTAATAATTTTTACCGCTTCCTAAGTTGCCTCCTTCATCCTCCTGTTTGAATATGCTAGCGGAACATTTCATCCAGCTTCTCCCTGAACCTTGCCAACTTCTGCAATCAGATGATAACAGCAAGTTAACAAGATGGCAGCTAAAAAAAGACAGAAACCCACAGCATACCAAGTGTTTTTTTAGCATTTCGATATCGCGACTTTAAGCAATGTGAGGTACAGAATGACGAAACACAAGCATCACAAGCATCTCCGCAAGTAAAAGCCTGTTATTCACTGTTTCCTCTTGCCGAGTAGTAACTGATAACAATTGAACGTAATGCTACCTTAACCATTTAATCAATGAGTATCTCGATATCAGACCTTCGTGTAAGCATAGACACCAGCCTCGGTAGGTGCTGCAGGGCACCCTCTCCTCATGAACTTCCCCTCTTTGAAGATATACAGCAATGGTACCCCAGTCGCCAATTCTAAGCCAATCACCTGAGAAATCGCCGGACATGATCAGGTACGGTATTAGACTAATATTCGAAAGCATCAGGCAGAAACTCAGGTTTTACCTCTTGCGATGTCAGTGCATCAAGATACATGATAATGGATCTCAATGAATTTCCATGAGCCGCGATCATAACATTTTTCCCAGCAGAAAGCTGGGGTTCTATCTGCACATTGCACAATCCTTTATTGTAAACTAGGCAAAACACAATGAGAAGGAAATTCAAATCCTGATAAAAAGCTGTTGCCTACATGTTCTTTGAAGTAAGCAACTGCTCTTTCAGCACACATTTCGAGGCTCTCTCCATTGGGAGGAGGAATGTCGTAACTACGACGCCACTCATGCACTTTCTCTTTCCCAAATCTATCCGCAGTTTCCTGCTTGTTAAGACCCTGCAACTCTCCGTACCTGTGAAGATGACAATCTATTCACATTCATTTGCATTCTTAAGATGGAAAGAGAAGACCTTAACAAGAGGTAAGTCCTTACATTCTTTCATTCAGTTGCCACGCTGTTATGACCGGAATGGATTGCTTCTGTGTGTCCTCGCTATAGATTTGACTCCATGACTTTGCCTGATCACTTTCGTTATGCAAGATGATGGGCACCTGATGATAGTACACATGTAGCTAACTCAGTTGGCAAGCATCACAGTCCAACAAAATAGTTTAGTTATAGATCGATATAGTTTAGCTATAGTTTCGCCAATTAGCATATTCAGGCCCCTGGTTATCAAAAAGCATGCACTAATTGGATAGGTAAAAGCAACACATGTCTGGCTATACCAACACAGGTGATTTGAGAATTATGACTTTGCCAATAAATTACCTTCTTCTGTCTGTGTTGTGTCATCGCAAGCATGGCCGTCATCTGTGCCCGGATCAATACAGAGGTGAAAATCATGTCGACTGGTATATTGCTAATTCTCTTACCAGCCTCAATTGCCTCCTCAACACCTTTGTTGGTTAAGGGCACATCCACACAACCTGTGAAGAGGTTCTTTTCATTCCATAGAGACTCACCATGGCGAATTAGGATGAGAGCTGCTTCATCTGAAAGGGAATATAAATGGTAAAACATAATATACACAAAACAAAAACCAATGTCATATCCTTCGAAATTACAAGTTTGATTTGGTTGATATGGTCAACTTATAACTAGAAGTTAATTTTCTCTATGAGACAAGTGCATAGAAGGCAAACTACAGAACACGAAATGTCGGCTTGTTTCAAAACGAAAATGGAATAAGTAGTTTTTACTTGATTTCTTTGGGATGCCATTGTTGCTGCCCTCTGATGGCGATGAAACTTGATCGAGGACCGGCATCTGAGAAGTTGAAGCTTGAGGCAAACCAGAACTCCTCTTGGAAGAGATACAGCTTTCGGTTCTCAACCTCCCTGCTGTATACCCGTTTCCTCTAGGTAGGAATCTTAGTAATATATTCGCCTGCTCCCAGTGAAGTCTAGAACTATTAGCAGGACCTGCTGTGTGGAGGGTTCCAAACGCTTGGTGGTAGATTGAAGTAGTCATTCTGGCAGGCACAACTATACCACCATTAGTAGGATATTCGCCGTAACAAGTGCAGATCTTATTAACAACACGACAAGCTTACAAATCAAGGAGATATATTGCCATGTAACAATTCAAATCCTAAGACAAGGCCTATGATTTATTGAACAAAATTCCCTTACGGCCGTACTTGAAATTTAGGCGCAGAATTACAGGGCACTATGAAATTCCAGAAAGAAGGGAAAAACACTCTTTCAAATACGAGCGATTGAACAATTAAAAGAGCACAAAGCTTGATATCTGATCAGCTTATTATGAACAATGCTACCAACATGTCTAGGAAAAACAACGACAATGCAAAGCAGATCAAAGCATCAATCAAAACCAGATCCCCTGTAACACTTGTATAACCGATTCCGAACATACAAATACAGACCATCAGCGTTACGGTTCGTCCCACAAGGACAATCACCCACAATTCCAGTTTCCACTCCTATTCTCTTGAAACCAACCCCCGATTTAGAGCCGAGCACCATACACGATATCAACCAATGCAAACAGCAAACAGTCAAGCAAATGCAGCCCCAGCAATGCAATGTAACCGAATTACACAACTTGAAAACCACATGCAATAAACGAATCAGGAAAAAAAAAAAAAACAGAACTTGAATTGAACCAAAACAACAACAGATGATTACAAGTACCCAATTGCACGGGCAAAACGAGAAGATCAAACCCAATACGAAAAAATCCCAATAATTAAAACTGAAACTTTACACGAAAACATAAACATCAAAATAAATTTCGATTGACCTGCTGTTATTGATCGATGAAACCGAGGCGAGTCCTTTTGAAGAAACCAAGTCCGTTTCCGTTACTTGTCGGAGAATTCGTTCAATCGAATTTGTAATTGTAATATTCTTGGTGGATGCTTTTGTGGTTTGGTGTGTGTTGTGGTTTTCCTCACAAGCTGCTTGCTTGTTGCTTTGAATCTTATAAGTGTGTGAGATGTCAAATCACAGTCTCGGTTTCGATTTTGTCGTGGGTTGATGTTTGGGGGAGCTTTATACGAAGATTCGCCAACCACCGGGTCGTCGTCGCCTCGTGCCAGCTACATACATCGAAGGGGAAGTTCACGTTTTGTGGGCATTTATTATCTTTTTTTTTTTTACTGATTGTGACCTAAACAATTACATTTTATAATTATTAGAGAGGATTGTAATTTTCAAGACAAAATTTGATATCTATAAAATACTTTCTTTAATAATATTTTTTTGACAAAATTATCCCACTCTCACTACTTGTCTTGGATATAACGAATTTGATCTTAAATTTATCAATTCCCTTATTAGATCTCTACTTGTGAATATATAATTTTCGATTATATTTTTATGATATACTTCATATATTATATTTTTTCTATTAATAAAAAATAATTTATTTTAATTTAACTAATTATATTATCTTTTATAAACTTCAATTTATTGATTATTTACGCATTGTTCAAATATTTTTTATTTTTTGATACGGCTTGATAATGAAGCTTTTAATAATATTAGTTAATTCATTGTGAAATCTACCAGTGAACAGTTCACATGTGGATGACTATTAACAAATAAAAAATGAACATATGAATGACCAACCAAAAAAACTTATTACATTTGTATTATATATTTATAATGATATCATAAGAGATCCCACATTGAACTACTATATCGAGGATGAGATAGATGACAAAGTTCATTATATTTATCAGAATTTGAAGACACGATCATGAATCAAAATTATTTAGGTGATTTATCCAAGACTACAAAAAATTGAAAATAATTTTAAAAAACTACACAAAGGATAATAATTTCAAATACATACAAATTTAAAATATAAAGCCCTACACTTCCGTCATCTCATATCCATCAGCATCGGAATCCGACGACGTCGTCAAAATCTTCGTAGGAATCTTTGTCGTTAGAAGATGGTCCTCCTTCTACTCAACACAACAACAGCCCAAAACAATACAAATACCTAACTGACACTCTATTTAGGTCATGGTTCTTCTACCGCTCTGTTTCTGAAACAGAGCATCAGAACAAACAGAGCGTCTTAAGAAAAATAGAGCGTTTGTGTAAAACAGAGTGCTTGAAGTAAAACAGAGCGTCTGAAATAGAGCGGCAGATGTATAAAAACACAAAGTGCTTGTATAAAAAACAGAACGTCTTAAGGAAAATGCAACGTCTATATAAAACACAAAGCGTCTGAAACAAAACAGAACGTCTGAAATAGAGCGATAGATGTCCTCCTATCATGTTTGCATCACACGGGCATCGAGAAATCGCCATATACATGCTGGCCGATGTCCTTGTACCATAGCAGCCCGTCTCGTCGCCCACCTGAACCCGACCCACTTGAATTCGACTCTCTACGACCTTGAGAAGCATCTGAAGTCAGCCACAAGTACGTTCTTAGAAAGCTCATAAATGCAGATGGAATCCCTCATCTTATCCAAACTTTCAACGATATCTCCATCTTGTACATGAATCCCAAGTTAACTCAACAGCACCATAATAACACACTTTTTCCCTCTTTCTTATTTGCCCGAGTCTTTACAATTGCTCATTTCTTTTTCTACCAGCACACACCAAAACACATATTCAAATCATAGAATCAAAACTATAGTATACGAGTTTGTATCAACAGATCAAGATCATGATGGCAACAATAACAATAACAACAAACACAAACCCAACCAGAATGAGGTTTCTGATGCCTTCATTCCGAGATCGGGGACTCTAAGGCCGGCTCCGGAGACCCTGTCGTCGGAGAGATTGCGGCGAGACGAGAATCGAGGGGTCGAGACGGCGACGATGACGGAGGAGAAAGGGGAGGAGAGGAGGCGAAGAATGGGCGGAGTGGAGTGAAAAGTGGTGGTGGTTGTGAGGAATTGAAGGAGAGAGAAGAGATAGGAGTGAAACGGTATGTTTTTGAAATAATTTCTTCATGTGTATGTTTTTGGGATTATTTTTTGAAAAGTGTAGTTTTGGATAATTATCATGTTTTTTTAAGGATTAGATACCTCTTGAGTAGGAGCTGGTTTTTATCAAATGAGTTAATTGTTAAATGGAAACATCTATTTGGAAACGTATTTTTTCTATTTGAAAATTATAAATAAAATGTTACGCGCTTGACGCTTTACATTAGTTTTTTTTTTAAAAAATTGTTGTAAAGTGCCACCCGCAAAAGCGTCTTAGGTTTTTTTTTTCCTTTTTAATTTATAAAAACTCATAAAAGTTAATATCAATCTTCTATTAATCATAATTTTTGAATTGGTATTCGGATTAATTCGACTCATGAGTAGAAAATGATCAGTTCGATGTTCTCTATAAAAACAAGATCAATTGTGAGTACATTTCAAAGACGTCGAAATGAAGATATAGAATAAAATCTTTATCTAAACATCGTCAAAAGATATTCATTATTGGTCTTGTTTTATAGAGAAAATCGAGCTCATCATTTTTCACTATTGAGTCCAATTAATTTGAATAACTATTTAAAAATTATGATTAATAAAAAATTAATATTGATTTTTATATTTTAGGAATTAAATAAAAAAATCATAAGACGTTAAATCGGGTGACGATTTGCTCCAAATTTTTTTTTTCAAATAAAAACTAATTAGTAAAGCGTCAAGGCCCATGACATTATAGCATAACGTTTTATATAGCAAAAATTCGTTTCTAAATGACAATCTCACTCTTAAATCCATCTAAAAGCCATACTATCGTGAGGCTTTTATGCAACCTAAATCGTCAAGTCAGCCACCAGGAATTTTGGTAGATTTTGGAGTGTGAACTACTGAACTAGTAGGTATTTGAGATGGTGGTTGAGTTACATTTTTCCTCATTGTATAATTTTCGTCAGAATTTCACAAAACGGAATATGCTTGTCACAATATACCAATATTCCTTTATTTTTTCCACCTTTTCTTAAGAAATACTCCGTACGCTAGCATCCAAAATCCCACGAAACAATGGAGCATTTTTATCGATACCAATTGAGACGAATGAGACCATTTATGTCATGCTATAAAATTATAACGAAGAAAAACTTCTCCGAACTTATCACATAACATAAAAAATTATCAACAAATATTTTTTTATATTTTTTTTTTCAATCAAGTGCTCCACACATATTTTTTTTAAAAGAAAAATTAAATCTGATTTTCTGATTGACTTCTTCTTTTCTTTTCTTTTTTTTTTATAAAAAAATATTGTTTTTTATTTGCTTAGATTATTGTCATATTTTGATATGCTAATGATCTTTTATTTTGATTCTATATATCCGAGGTTCATTGTTCTTTTCCTCACCATAAAAAAATAACATTGTCTCACGTCTGCATGTTCGAACGATTTTTCCCATTATTCATCATATTTATTGTCGTCCTCGTCCTCGTCTTTAGTCCGTTATCGTCATCGTTTTTAGTTCGTTGTCCTCGTCGTTATCGATTCGTCGTCCGATCGTCATCGTTGGCAATTCATCCTCATCATCATCGTTACTTCGTTGTCGTCGTCATCAGTTTGTCGACGTCGTTATCATTAGTTCGTCACCGTCGTCAGTTCGTTGATGTCGTTGTCAATTCGTCGTCGACATTGTTGTCAGTTCGTCGTTCTCATCGTTGGTTTGTCATAGTCGTCGTTGGATTTAAAATTAATTGGTTTTAGAAAATTTGAATTTTGGATTGAATAATTGTATTTTTGTGAAAACAAGCTCCTGATTGATTATAAGATATCTAATGGAAATGAAATAATAATGGTGTATTTTTATGCAATTAAAGTTGCATAGAGATACAATTCTCCCTATAATGAATTATGGAGGCTGTTTGTGTCGAACTTGGGTCGAAGGTCTGTGTTTATGAGACCAGACGTTTGTGTGGTGGACTGTTGGTTTTTGTGTCTTGATCCTAACGTGGAAATTTGCACAGACCAGAAACCAAAAGTCCGACTAGTCTCGGTCACCATCGGACCTGAGATGATAACCTTCGGGATTCGACTTCGATACCTAAGTTAGTCTCGATCTAGTAAATGAAAATATAATGATTGAGTAGCGCCAAAAGAGATAGTAAATAATGATATTTATAGTGTACGATTGACCTTTTATATGGTGAATAATTGTCATTTTATAGATGACTTGGTCATTCATGAGATGTGATATGGCCTTTTTTTTTTAATCTTTTTTGACTTAATGATGTGATTTTATATAAATTTTTAATGCACAAGATTTGTGCTTATTTATTTCAATAAAAATTGATTTTAAATTAGTCATCGTATTCCAAATGGATTCTTAAAACACATTGGAGAGATTCTGAAAACAAAGATCATTCATCCTGAAACTTTTTCACAAATCTCAAAATTAATTAAGAACCAATCCATTTTGTTAAAAGAATCTACAGCCTCGTTTTTTCGTTATATTATCTTCGTCTCAAAAGAATTATAATCAATTAATTTGACATGATAATTTATATGTGTATTTTTTTTATAAAGACTAATTTATTATTTTACTTGTGTGAGTGAAAATAGTAAGAAAAGAAGAGAAGAAAAAATAATTATTATAAAATTAATGTTATTTTATTTGTATATGTTAATATGATATAAAGTGAATAACAACGATGTTTTGATAATTTTATAAATTTTTTAAAATAAAATAATATTATAATTTAATTAAAATATTATAATTTAATAAGTGTTATATTTGTTTTGAAAGGGAGAGAGTAATAACGTCAATGATTAAGACCAGAATGAGGCTCCGCCAACGCATTCATCTTCTCCCAGCCGCCGCCTCGCCGCCCGGCAACCACACCGCCGGCGATCAATCTCCCATCAAAACTCAACCCTACACACAATCATCTATCATCTCACCGTTCCTCGAAATCAGACTCCCCTCGCCGGCGCCGGCGATCGAGTATTGACCTTTCTAGGGGTTCGTCTCACCAATGGCCGGTGATTCTCATCTCCCTCGCTTCAATTACACTGATTAATGTTGATAATTGAGATTGAAATTTTCGTATTTGTTGTTGGTTTGGTGAAGGAGGACAGGTGGTGGAGAGAGAGGAGAAGGTGTCGCTGGAGCTGACGGAGGAGATCATTCAGAGCATGGAAGTCGGCTTGGCGTTTCGTGATTATGTATGTCATCTGTGTGCTCGATGACTGAATTGCTTGATTTCGAGATTCGATTTCACGGTTTAGGGGTTTGGTGTGTGTGCAGAGTGGGAGGATCAGTTCGATGGATTTTCATAAGGCTTCGAGCTACCTTGTCACGGCCAGCGACGATGAATCTATACGTCTCTACGATGTGGCCAATGCGACGTATGTACAGCTTTTTACGTTTGTAACTCGATGGTGTTTGCTTGAGCTGAACAGCTACTGTTGATTTATCACTACGTACTCGTGGATAAGCTCTCAAATATTAGTAACTCATTACTAGAATATCTGAGAAAAATGTGTTTTATACTTCTATGAGTGATCAAGCAACTATAATGGTGAAGCTTGGAGTTCTATGAACTTGGCTTGATGCAACTTTGAGCCGTGTGCCCCTGTTTCTTTCTTTGTGCATCAACACTGTGATGCAAATTTTTTTAGTATTTGTTCTTTGTCTTGCAGATGTTTGAAAACGATTAATAGCAAGAAATATGGTGTTGATCTAGTTTCATTTACTCCTCATCCCACGACTGTGATCTACTCCTCAAAGAATGGCTGGGATGGTATGTTTGTCAACGTCAACATTATTTACAAAGTTGGTGTTGATGACCTACGATGTACATGATGTTGATTCATGCTTCTATTATTTTCAGAGTCACTGCGGCTCCTCTCGCTCAATGACAACAAGTACTTGCGCTATTTTAAAGGTCATCATGATAGGTTGGTACCAGTAGCCAATCTCCACATATACTCCTTGTTTGTAAGCATGTTGATGGACATGTGCTTCATGTCATGCTAATTCTGTGGTTTTTATTTGGGCTAGGGTTGTGTCGCTCAGCCTGTGTTCTCGCAGAGAGTGTTTCATTTCTGCTTCGCTTGACCGCACTGTTATGCTCTGGGATCAGCGAGTTGAGAAGTGTCAGGTTGTGAATTTGCTATTCTGGTACCTTTTTTAAGAAAAATGTTTCGGTTTTTTCTCCTCCTTTGTAATGTTACCACAACTTTTCTTTTTCAGGGTCTTTTACATGTTCAAGGAAGACCAGCTGCCGCATACGATGACCAAGGGTTGGTATTCGCTATAGCTTTTGGAGGTTACATTAGAATGTTTGATCCGAGGAAATATGATAAGGTATGTTTTTATCATAAAGTATCTACAGTGGACCATTTTCTGCATCCTCTCTCACCCTCATCTCCCTGTCAAATTATCTGGAGTATTAAAAAGAAGAAACAAATTTTGAAGACTTAATCTAAAGATAAAAATTCATCCTTGATAAATCGGTTTGTCAAGACTCCAATTGCTATTCAATTAAGCTTCTTTGCGACTTATCAGCAGATCGTGTTTCGTTGGAAAGAGCATGTGCACAGGTAGAAGCACATTGGATGATTTATATACCTTGTTGTTTTGCTGTTGCTAATCTTTCAGGGCCCTTTTGACATATTCTCTGTTGAGGGAGATTTCTCCGATGCAAATGTCGTAAAATTCAGCAATGATGGTAGGCTCATGTTGCTGACAACCACTGGTGGATGCATTCATGTGCTCGACTCCTTCCATGGCACGCTAGTAACTACTGCTTCTTTGCAGGCTCATAACTTCCTTGGCTTCCGAAACTTCTGGTTTCTATCTGATAGATATTTTGGATTCTATCTGAAACTTTGGATTCTGATATTTTGTTGCATTGGCTCTCGTTGTTTTCAGTTATCAACATTGATCGTGAAGCCTATTTCTAACAATTCCACGTTGGAGGCATCTTTCAGTCCCAATGGAGTCTTTGCTGTCTCAGGTAAAATGTGTTCTACCTTTCACTGGGAAGAAAGTGCCTAGCGGCCAGCCTGATTTACTTTTTTAATGTCCGATATGTCTTAGCTCATGCTGATTGATCATCTTTCTTCAAATTTGAAGCTTCAAGTTTGCATGAGATGTTCCGTTCAAGAAGTTTCTTTCTTTCTTGTATATGCCAACAAGCTCCTTAAGAGTTTCGTTTTGAGAGGAGAAAATATGTTTAACTTAGAGTTTCCGGTTCCCTTTCAAACATTCACCTGTCAAATAATTGGCAAAAAGACGGGACACATCCATGTATTATGCACAGAATTTTCGCTGGTAATCCATGGTGCTTCCACCTCCCTCGAGTCAGCTTCTGCTAATTCACCTTACTTCTCTCAGGTTCTGGAGATGGTAGCGTTCATGCATGGAATGTCCGCAGTGGGAAGGAGGTACGATTTCGTTTCAATTTGCGTGGTCCTCGAATGAGGAGATGAATAGTTCCATAGTTTCCAGAGTTTAGACTGTCATCTCTGGCTTGGGCAGTAGGTATTATAAATTCAGCGTGCAGGAAAAGAAAAGAAAAAAAAAAAAAAACACTTGTGAGATCTCAGATCCACAAGTCCAAGCTCTCATGGCTACGCTGATTTACTTTTTCCTCGGCAAGGGCATCAGGGTTCTGTACAGCTGTAGTGTACCTTGCCCAAAAACAACATTTGTATATGATAGGGGCCTTCAATTGGAAATTAGGTAGCACTGTGCCCTTATTTTGATGTCCTGTATTTAATTGAGATAACAACAGATTGTCCAATTCTGAAAGCAGAGTTCTGCAGGCTATGGTGTCAAATTTGGTCGTTTGATTTCATGAATTCATCCCAAAAATAAAAGGACAGCCAAAATGACAGCATTTTTTTTTGTGTCAAAATGTCGCTTGTTTTGGTTGTTATGTATAGGATCATGATCCAATATCTGTCTATGGTCATACAGGTAGCGAGCTGGATGTGCAATGAGAAGGAACCTTCTCTCATAAAATGGGCGCCGGGAAGTCTCATGTTTGCAACAGGATCCTCGGAACTGTCATTCTGGGTTCCAGACTTGTCTAAACTGGGAGCTTATGTTGGGAGAAAATAGAACCACTGACACGTCCCAGTCTCCATGAACTTGTGACACAAGGAATCAATGCTGTCGACGGCTGAATCTTTGCTTATGGCTCAAGAGTTGAAAGCTCGAGCAGTCTGGCTGTTATATGCGTCGAATTGTATGCATCTACCAGAAGCACCGGGCATTATATGGCTAGGGGCATATGGCTTGATCCCTGGATGCATGCAGCTACTTTTGGGAATGAGATGCTACCATATTTAAATGAGAATGTTCGAGCAGAAAGCCCCAAAATGCAAGCAAGGCACTCTTGGATATTAGCTCATGCCCTGACTACTCGCAGGCATCTGCAATCGCTTGATCTTTGGTATTGGAGGCGCTGCACTTCTCTGCAATGAGATTTTGATGTTGCACAGGTGATTATATTATCACAATGATGAATATTGATCGAGATGTATTGAATTTCAAGCTATAGCTTTTCCCAGCCAGCCATTTGTATTTGCTTATTGAATATGCCCAGCAATTCTGCAAGCAATATGCATAAACGGAAATCAATTACAGGCATAAAGTTATTGATTTGTTGATTGATATTCAAGTCTTAAACAACAAACTTAAAGTTCCGTAGCATAGAACAGAATGCTGATAATATGGAGCATACTTAGAATCGAACTACTAATAATTCTTAAGGAGACAGAACATCATCTAATTGTCATCTTCAGTCAACTGGTACTGCTGAAGCACTTGGGCACAGGCAGCCAAGGGCTGGTCCTTGACGAACCCGAGGGGGTTAGAAAAGCGACGCCTGGAGATCATACCGTTGTTGCTGTTGAGGATGACGCGGGAGCGGTCACGTCCAGGGTCAGCCAACTTGCAATCGTTCTGTGGGCTGCTGACGAGTACAGTGTCACAGACGCGGTCTCCTTGATCTTCCTTGATGAGGATCTTGAATTGGCCGGCCGAATCAGTGGTACCCTCGGCAGTGTAGAGGAGCTCCTGGGTGTGTCTGTCTGTGCAGTCAACCCTAACCTTAGCACCTGCACAATTAAGATCATTGGCTCAGACATACAAATGAAAAATTGCCAGTGGCTATAGAAGAATATATGACCGATCACTCGTCCTGAACGAAGAATATGTGATCTAACAACATTTGGTGCTCAAACGCAGTGATGAACTACAATCAACAACAATGCCAACTAAATGAATCCGATCCGCCAAGTAAGTTACTCTCATAATGGACATGTACTGATATCAGCGAGCCCACATTGTGGGAGAAGAGCCCGTGCAATAAGGTATGCAGATTGCGGTTTCGATTCTACAACTGGAATTTAGGCTGCATAATTAGATTCAAAATCAAACGAGCCTAACGTTTGGTTTAACAAAGCAACTTTTTAATCCCACAATCCGACCTGCCAGGAGAACACCCCGTCTCACCTAACTGTTACATTATGCATGCGGTCTTTGGATAGAGAAACACACATAGTAACCCTGGCTTCATCACATATATATATATATATATATATAGATAGATAGATATAGATCATGTGTCACACCCCACCAATCGTCAATTGGTTTTATATATATATAGATGACGTTTATACTTTTAACATGATATCAGAGCAGCGTCGATTCACGACAATTTGGACACATAGTCACATATGAATATATATGATCCACATCAAAGCTAAGGTTTGTACAAACATAAGCAGATTTCAACATTCACAAAGGCAAACAACAGTAATTTTCGATTGCTACCACGGATCTGCGCGAACTTCATCTAACAATCAAGCAGATCAACAAAAATCACATCAATTCAAATCCTCAAACTCCAACAGTTCATCAGATCCAAAGCAACAACATCACATCACCAGATCCATCGATTAAATCTCAAACTCACACCAGATCTGAACGAATGAGAACGAACTAAGTGACTAAAACAAATTGAAATCGCATCCAAACCTTCAATGTAAGTGGTGGCGGAGGTCTCGAACCCAGCCTGACAAGTATCGCAGTACACGCACCCCTCCACAGAGTACGGATCCGCCACGGGCCTGGCGGTACACACCGACGCCACACACATCACCGCCACGGCCACCGCCGCCATCATCATCGTCGCCATTTGCCTCGCCATTTTTCGATCCGGAAAGCGAGTTTCTCTGATTGCGATGAGAAATGAAAAGCGAAAGAGCAAATGAGCGAGTGGGAAGAAAGGAAAGTGGGGGAGTGTGGGGGAGTGTGGGGGAGTGTGGGGAAGTGGAGAGCTGGAAATGTGTGTTTGAAATAGAAAATGGGATACTGTTTTAAAAATGTGTACCAGAATAAAGAAATTTTGGGGTTTCAAAGTTGCGAAATTGCTTGTGGCCTGTGACTTTGAGCGTCAAAACCACAGAAAATTCAGACCAACTTAGAAATTTTTTTATGCTCCTCCAACAAGTTTTAAAAGGCATAAGGTGTTGATTAAGTTTCAAATGAATCATTATTGATTTTAACTATACATCATTGAAATTGGATATGTCAAGAATTTCAAAACATATTTTCATCTGATCCATTAAGATTATCTACTCCTAAAAAATAAGTTTTTTTGAGATCTGTTGATAATGGTAGTAAATTTTTGAATGAATTTAGACGGTTTTATTTAAATACTCCACGATGATGCTTGTAATGTACATTTCCATGTGGGTGAGTAATTTGTTGCTGGGCAGTTCGGAGTTGGGGACGGTAGATATTAATCCAGCTGGATCAGTCGGTGCTTGCGCGTGACATCCTAATCCAAGCAATGTGCTAGGAAAAGCTCTCTTTTTTGTTTACGCAATTGTGGGCCAAATGATCCGATCCTCTTTATCATATGGGTTGTTTGGTGCATAATTTGGACTTCATGGGCACATTCCCCGCTCACACGCACATGATCCTCGAATTCTTGAATTTAGGGCTAAATCCTTATAAAAAAATCATTATTTTTAGGTAAAATTTTTGCTCGTCATTAAGGTTGATTCATTATGAGAAAATTTACCTCCTATATATTCAAAAACAAAATTTACCTCCTATGATAGGAGGATCATGTGATAGGAGACAATTTTCGTTATCTTTGGGTAAAATCATTATGAGAGGTTGATGATTCAATGATAAGATCATTCTCTTCTCTAATTATAAGATAAGAAATTATAGGATATGTTGGTTTTTTTTTTTTTACTAGTGATATTCATTTCACGGTCAAAGTCCACATCAATTTTTTGTTATCAAGATAATGACAATATTATTTCCTCCCTCACATAATACATGTAATATTTATCTATTTACGTTATCGTCTTCATATCCTTATTTTTCTTATGTAATATTTTTATTTTTGATAAATATTTAATCTAAAAAAATCAAATTAATAATGTTTTATTATCGTACATCCATAATGTTCTATCATATCACAACTACTATAATAAATCATACTACCACTAAAAAAATATTCTATTCTATTATAAAACGAATAGTGTTTTGTTTTTCATATTATGTGTCCACGACAATAGGAAGGAAACAGACAGTCTGTTAAAGATGAGATTGTTTGCTGTTAAAGATCCGACAACACTATCAACCCTAAAAAAATAAACTCCATAAAAATTTAATAAAAATAATCTCATAAAGACTTATACTATATTTATAAAAATCTTAAGAAAAAAATAAAAATAATCTCTAAATCGTTAAAAGACCTGAATCCCACTGCAAATGTGCAGTTTTCCACGGGCTGCAGAGGATCCCAATTCTTATGGGAACGGCTGCGGAGGAAGCCAATTCCGGCCAACCGCTCTCTCGTCGGCGGAACCCAATGGACGTCGAAATGCTGCTGCAGCAACACACACAACACAACGACCTCCATTGCAGTTGGAAACCCTCAAACACGACCAACGCCGCGCCGCCGATTAATTCCCGGCGAAACCCCGAAACCAGAAACGAAATGCCGCCGGAGAGGAGGCAGGCATTTCGTGGAGAGACGACTGTGCTCCGTCGACGAGAGAGTTCAATGTTCTGTATTCAGCTAAGGTATAAAACTAGCCGTCTAGTTATTGCTTTTGGTTGTTTTCTGTTTGTTGCTGAATGCTGACGATGTTGTGCCTGTGAGTTGTGAGGAAGATTGGTATGGATTTGGTCTAGCTCATAGTTATCAGGATCGCTACGCGAATTGTAGATTCTGATATGTACTAGTAATAGATTTCTTTGTTAACAGGTACGAGATGCACATGATTGTAATTACTTGATGGAAATTGCAAATACGTAATAGATTCATGTTTGACTCAATGCTGATTTATTCTGCATGTTTCCCTTTCCCGTGTCATCATCTTTCGCTCGCAGATATGTAAATCGCGAAGGCCTCCTGGCAAACGAGATGATCAATGAGCCTGTAGCAGGTGGCGAGATACTATCAAGAGGTTACAGTGCGAGATTACAGTGCTAGTTTCTATGTGGTAGGGGAACTGCGCGTTGGGGCAAGCCCATATGAGCTCAGGAATGTGGCATCCGGCTAAGTGGAACATCGTCATTGATCCAGAGCTTGACTGTCCAAAAAATGCATCAATTATAGTATCTCTCAAAACAGGTCCTCTGACTTGGATGTCAATAGTGATCCCGCTCTCGTGATTTTTGGTAAGTTATCAGCAACCAATTCGGTTTTTTTTAAGTTGTTTAAGCATGCTCCTTAATCTGTCCTCAAAAAAGTTGTTCCCTTTGAATGTTCTCAGGAGAATGGGGCGTTGAGTTGGGTGCCCAAGGTGCGAGTGAAGCAGACTATCAGAGGTTCGCTCAAGCCCAAATAAATTCTTATAGTTATGCGACATATGGCTGGTGTTATTGGAGGCTCAAGTGTGCACAACAACGTTGGATTCTGCAACGGGTGATCCACAATAGTTAAGCCTCTCCCTAGTTCCAAGTCTATGTGAACTAAGTCATCATATAATATACGTATGATTGAAAGAGAACTACAATCAGCTGAAAGTGCTGGAGTTTGATGATACACAAGAAAACCTGGAAATGCATATTCCAAGTAGGCACATGAACCCTGATGTTCTTTCGTGAAGTTTGATTGAGAGGTACGCAACTCTGCCACTTTTCTCTTCTTTTCTAGATGCAGGCAGGTCCATATGAGTTAGCCATGGATTTTGGTAAAATGTACTAGCAGTGCTTCGTTATTCTATAACTGAGAAGTACAACTACCTAGATGCTTTCGTCTCTCATTTTAGACGCTTATCGTCACGTAATAGTCTTTTTGCACGAAATTTAAATGTAATAATATTGCCTTGACTCATAACATGATTCATTCTTTTCATCGATATTTCAATATTTCTTTACCTGTCTTCCATACGTTTTAGTTATAACATTTCTAGAAGGTATGGGTTCTACAATCTTGCTGCACATCCTTGGCAGCCACATTAAAGCTACTTTAAATATTAAGGATCTTATTTTCAAGTCAAAGGAATAAGCACATTGTGGGTAGAATAGGCATTTGTTACTTAGTTTTGGTTGAACAGAGTAGACTGTGCTTGAGTCGTTGGCTAGAAAGATGTTAGAGTGTTGGCCCAGACAATATTGGATCTGTCAAAGCAAATTATCCATATAAAAACGTTGGATTATTATTGGATGATCTAAAAAGAAATGTTATATTTTTCATGGTGGAGGGAATATTATTTGACGTCGAAGTCAAATATGTATGTGATGGTGATGGCTGCCTTGACTGATAAGGAATCAGTGTACCTTTCGGCATCTTTCTTTTGGGAAAGAATAAGGTATAGTGAACGAGTTCTGAAAAGTTCACATTGTTAATAAGAAGTTCAAGAAATCAATCAAATACTGTATGAGAGATTTTCAGTAACAGACCCTTTGGGCTTGATCTGTTTTAGTTCTCGGCCGACCTAGAGGCTTCAGAATGCAGCATCATTAAGTGTTGAGATACAAATACTATAGTAGGTCTTGAATTTTTGATAAAACTGATTCCTCGATATTAAGTATTAATTGATACTCACTTAAGCTGCATCATTTGGTGCAGATAAGCTTGTATAAGACACAAGCTAATCAATGAATCAGGTCGAGGAATGATTCTATCGTCCAAAGCATCAAAATCACCTTACATGAGTTTCACTCCAGGTCAAAATGCAGAAACATAGCATGGTCTCTTGGGGACATAGCACCAGCTATAGATACTACCACATGGTAGTAGTACAAAGAAGTCCTGGTCAACTTAAACGAAAGATCAATCAAGGAGTCACCACAAGATCGTATCCTACTGCTAGTAGCATCCCGAATTGTCACAACATGTAGCTGCTATACAATTAATGAATCAAGATCCACACTAGAGCTCGACTATTTAGCTGTGGATATACCATGTAAACGTTACGGGCAATCACTTTTGTTTTTTTTTTTTTTTGTTTTTTTTATAAATTCATATGAAATGAGCATAACAGCAAGACTTTTGAAAGAGTTGGTTGTCATAATGAGTTTCATCATCATCGTGGTAGCTTTGACGGGAAGTCCCTCCAATAAATTTGTATATAAAGCTGTCTTTCTCACAACATTTCCACAACACACGCACTCTTAGTGGTCATATCAATTCATAATGGAAAGCCATGGCAACCCAAGAGGAAGAATGCTGTTTCTCTGGTTGTCCCTGACATGCGTGCAGCTGTTCGTCCCTTCTTGTTTTGGGGACGCACCACACGTAAGAGGGGTGAATCTCGGAGGGTGGCTGGTCACCGAAGGATGGATC